>BQNB010156519.1:0-14571 GCA_026074375.1 Tanacetum coccineum | reverse complement strand
ATTGGTTTTCTAAAACTACGGGAAAATTAAGGCAAAAACTTAAAAACACTTAAGGCAAGACAAACTTTAACTAAAAACGCAAAACGGGAATCTTAAACGGGACCTAAAACCCCTAAATTATCAAAATTAAGTCCTAAAATGATCTTTTTGGCTTTTATAAGTCTTAATTGACTAAAAAAGCTAGAACAAAGAAAACTAGACCAAAAACGAAAGTGATTAGGGCTTGAAAACACTACCGTTCTTTAAAAAAAACAAGATTTTGTAATTTAAACCCTACGAAAGCAAATCTAATTTTCTTAGGTTCTAAATGTTAAAAGAAAATTTTTCTAAAAAAGAATTATATTTTTTTTGACTTTTTTATAATTTTTTATGAATTAAAAACGATTTTAATGAAATTAAATGTTTAAAAATACTAAACTATTTATAAAAAAACTAGAAAAATCATGAAAAGTAGCTTGAAAAGAGAGGAATCTAGGAAAAATAAGCTTGTGAAAACAGCTTATCGAATAAGCTGTGAAATAAGCTGAAAACAGTTAATAAGCTAAACTACCTAAAACTACTATAAAGAATAAATTGTGCAAAGTAAAACTGAAAAAGTCCCAAGGGCGAGTGGTAGAGGGAGTGTGTGTTGAGGTTTATAAAAGGGTTGAGGCTAAGTTGAGGTCGGGGGTTCGAGTCTTGCTCACCCCCGACTTCCTTGGTTTCCTTTTTTTTTGCAAAAACCTAAAAAGCAAAGTTGTAGAACAGCTTATAATAAGCTATTTTTATGAAAACAACTTTTTCTAAATCACTAATAAGCTAGTTACAGCTTAAAAATCAGACAGAATACTTAACCATTCTTTTTTACTTTTAACAAAACTAAATAAGCTAAAACACTAAGCTTACCTTAAGTAAATAAGCTAAAAGGGACTTAAATCTACAACCTAATAAGCAATTTAAGTAAAAGAAGTAAGAATTTGAGCAAATAGCCCAGAAATCATAATAAGCATCTTTAGATACAAATTGCAAACCAAACAGACAAACTAGCAACTTTGAGCTTATTTTTAAGCATGCAAACAGAACCTTATGGTTATGAGACTTGAAAATCTCAAAAGATTAACCTTTAAGCTATTTAAAACAGCATTTGAAAATTATTTTGAAATCTATATAAGCTAAGAAAAAGCTAGTTGAAAAAGCTATTTATGCAGAATACATTATTTTTGGTTTTTTATGAAAAGACAAAAGACATATTTGTAGACTAAAAACAGGTATTCAAATAAGCTTTTTAAACTAAATTAAGCCCTAACCTATATAATATGGCCTACCAACTACTTGTGCTCAAAACTAAAAGAACTAACTTCTACTTTAACCCACTAAATCTTAAGCTAGAAATTGGCAGTATGGCTTGATTTAACTGCTGGTGCATTTGACACTAGATGTCCAAAACTTTTAAACTAATTACACAAACTTAAAAACCTGAATCTATACTAACTTAAACACTAGAAACAAATGTATATTGAATAACTAACATAGCCAGAATGAGCTCAAGCTTAAAATGCATATTAGAAGAAACTAGGACTAACAGATTCAAACTATTAATTAGCAATCTTAAAGACAACTTGATATAAGCCAACAAAACACCTTAAATCTAATCTTATAAACCTAGAATTAAGATTCAAACTCAATTTAAAGGACCAAAAGGCCAATAGCAGTACTAACTCTCAGTTAGTACTGCTATGCCAAACACCCCTTTAAAATGTAAAAAATCTATAATCAACTTATAAAATTAAGATTTAAAGCACAAGTATCAACTACCAGATACTAGACAGTTTATAACCAACATAATGAACAATTATTATTAAGCAAATAAGTAGAGACAATAAGCAAACTAAGCTATGCTAATATTTTTGGTTTTTTTAACTGTTTTAAAACTAATAATATAAGTAAATTAAGATTTAAGCTACTAATCTAAACTAAATAAGCATCAAACAAAGATAATAAGAAAGCTTAAGCTAAATTTAACATCAATAAGCTACTATCAAACAGATTAAGCAATTATGCATATTTTAACTAAAATTATGTAGAGACTGATAAGTAAAAAAAATAAAGGAAAAGGAAATGGTACCTCACAACCTCAGTTCATAAAAAAGGTGCACTCTCTTAATAGGAGCTAATTTTATACAAACAGCTTAAGCTTATTCCCAAATACCTATTCTAAACCTAACTCCTGACCTTCAAGAACTATTACCACTTGAATTCTATAAGCAGCCATCCAATTCCATTAGAATTCAAGTAATTGAGAGCTTTTAGTAGCTTAAGTACAATAAGAGCTTATGAAATAGTTTAAAGCTTAATTTAACCTTATTTTGCAACATAAGTAAACTTGGAAAAGACAAAAAGGAGCACTATTAAGAAAACCTTAACTTTATTAATAAAAAGAGCTGATTACAAACTTGAAATTGAAAATTACATGAATTAAAAAACAGAATTTAAACATTACAAAAGCTAAAATTTAAAGCTACTAAAAAGCTATTAAAACTAAAAAAGAAGATCCTCCTCTTGTGAGTGAGGCAAGGCTCTATTTATAGGGCCTGTGAGAGAGGATTCTATAGACCTCTGCACACGCTCCTCTTGGTTTGATCTTGGCCTTTCAATCATTGCCAATCATTAGCTCTCAATCTTTAGCCGTTGGATCAACTAGTGAGCACACAGATTGCCAAGCTAGCAATCCCATATCTTTGGAGGGTGTGCTTCTTTTAGCTTTATTTCAGTGCAAAATTCCACATTTGGTGTGTTTGTTTGAGTACGCGTGTCATTCCCCTTGAGGTGTCTTGACCAATCAAAGCTCTTGAGTGACGTTTTCTATGATGAGATGTCACTTGGTACTTGGTAACTTCGTGCCACATAGGATTAATAAAAGGGATGGGATTTTACCCTTCTAATTTGAGCAGGGTAATTAGTTTAGGACGACGGATAAATAGTAAAATCCTTCACGCCATTTTCTTTATAACGATTTTGTTTGACCCGTTTAACTATTTTTTGACTTGGGCTTTTATAAAAGGGTTAGGGCTAAGGGTTATGATTTGGGCTCGGGTTAAATGGTAAAAGGGTTTTGGATTTAATAAGAGACTAACGACCTTTATCTTCTTAATAAAAGAGGACTAACGGTGTTAGTCACTTAAGGACTATTTGTGAAATTTATTAAATTAGGGCTTATTTGGGGATTTTGAGGTTTTTGTCGTTTTGTGGGGTTAACCCAAGTTTGTCTTAAGGGCTTGACGTTCGTTGCCTTTTTAGAAACTTTCCGGCTTTGTGTACTTATCCGTCTCGTGTCGTGTTTGTCCGGTTTATTGCGTTTGCTTATGATTTTGCAATATCCGTACCTACACATCATAAATGACAAAACAAGCAATATACAAGCATAATTTGCACAATTTGATTATTTTAAGGCTATTTTGGTATAAAAAGGATATGTGATTTCTCACATATCAATTAATTCCTCTGTTGTGGATTGTAACTTGATCTGTACCGGTTTGATTATTTTTGCACATTCGGTGTTGAGCAAAACCGATGGTTCGAATTTGGTTAGCTACATTTTTAAGGACGGTATCGGTTGATTTCTTTAATTATAGTTTACGGCGACTGCTGAACATTATCCTTGGAAATATTGTCTTGATAGCCAAAAAGAGTGTTTGCCATCAGTGACAGGACACTCAACTGTCGGTAAGAATGAGCACCGCCACAAGTAACACAAGATTCCTCAATAGCTTTTACGGAAGCTGGAACTAGGGTTAGTTGATGTTGTTTAAACATCGCGGTCATGGCACTAGTCACGGCACTGGCTACGGCACTGGCTATCTCTGAAGAATCTCAAAAATTACTTGTTTCACTTAAGTAACATCGGCTTGTTTCTTGATTCACGAATTTTATTTGTTTTTCCATTTAATTTTACAACACATCTACTTGTGCACTTCTTTCAAAAGTTACCGCCGACGGCAGAATTCAAAGAATCTTGATCGAATGGGTTTAAACCATTATAGAAGGTATCGAGTTGATGCAATTCGGTAAAACCGTGATGTGGGCATGCTCGAAGGAGATCCTTGAAACGGTCTCATGCCTCACTAAACGTTTCTTCAAACTTTTGTTAAAAATTTGAAATTTCATTCGGGATTTGTTGTTTTTTAGGGAGGAAGAAATGGTTAATAAATTGACACTAAGATCGTCCCAAGTGAGAATAGAACGAGGAGGTTCTTTGTCGAGCCAAATCCGGGCCGGACCATCGATAGAAAATGGAAAAAGCATAAGCTTAATCGATGTCTCGGGCACATCTTTGTACTTCAACGTAGAAGTAATCTTGTTAAATATCGAATATAAGCATGATGATCTTCTTTCTCAAAATCGTAGAATTGTTTTGAAGTTACAAGATTGATTAGACTATGCTTGAGCTCGAAATGCTCAGCGAGAATGGGTGGTACTACGATTGCCTCCGCATAACCCTCGGTGGGTGCACGGAGTAATTCCGCCATAGTACGTTGATCGGCCATCGTAACTACGGGAGTCTCTACAAGAGAAAACGGTTCGACTCTTTGTATAGAACGTCTACGATTACGACGTTTCAGAATCGTAGAAGTAGGATTCGTAGAAGGTTCACCAACGAATTTTGACGAAGAGCGAGTTTGCATACACTAAGAACAAAATAAGAGAAAAAAAATAAAAAAAACAAAAATATTTTTGTAACCGATAATCAAACAAGTGTACGGTAGCTCTCTAGAAAACGCACAAAGAAGCGGAGGAGCGGGTAAGCGCGAAGCTATTAAAAACATTCTCCTTTAGGTCGAATGTTCGTTCGGATAAACCCTCTTTTTCCCCTCTTTATAGTTTGTAATCTAAAGGTGAGCTGAATTCACAAGTGACACAACGGTTGATTTTGTTGTTTTTTTTTTTTTGGAATTTTTGATTACTTGATAATAGAAAAATATATTCACAAATAAAAGCGATAACTTTACGGGGAAGGGTCTTCAAACACTAATCTTCAAACGTACACAATAATCGTTTCACAACCTCCCCGGCAACGGCGCCAAAAATTGATTTGGTTCTTTAGTATATATATATATATATATATAACTAAATATCAACTAAAAGGAGAGAGTAGGTATTCCGTAAGGGTTCTAAGAAGATTACTTTTACCCAAAGTAAAATCCAAAACCTTCCCGGGTCGTTTCACGACGAGGCGTGAATTGAGAATCGAGTTTAAGTTCGTGATCGCGTGTTTGAATGATTCAATGATTTTTTGGATTCTATTTCTACAATCACAATGCAAAAACAAGTAAAGGCAAGCCTAAAACGAAAGCAATTAAAGATTTAAACTAAAAACGATAACAGGAATCAAAACCCGAGCTTTAAAAACCCAAATCTACAAATTTTAACCCTACAAATGCAAATTTAATTTTTAAAAGTCCTAAATGATAAAAGAAAATTTTAGAAAAAAGAATTATATTTTTTGATTTTTATATTTTTTTGAATTTTATAATTTTTATATTGAATTAAAAACTTATTTAATCTAAAAAATTAATTAAAAATACTAAACTAATTTGGAAAATTTTGAAAAATTCAGGAAAAGTACTTTGAACAATGCTGAACCTAGGAAAAATAAAATGAAGCAAAACAGCTTTAGTGAAATAAGCAGGTAAATAAGCTAAAATTAAGCTGCTAGGTTAAAGGCTCTCTCTAAATGACCTTAAATAATGAATAAAACAAACTTATTACTGGCGAAAAAGTCCTAAGGGCGGATGGTTAAGGTGTGTTGTGTTGAGGTGTTGTGTGAAAGGGAGAGGTCACAGGTTCGACCCCTGTGGCCTCTCTTTTTTATAAAACATTTTTTATTTTTGTTTTCTTTTTGAAAAGCTAAAATATAAGCAAAAATAACAACTTTATAAAAAAAGCATTTTTATCAAAACCTAAAAAATAAGCTAGAATAAGCTTTAAAAATGTCAGAATTGGTTTTTTAAAGCGAAGTAGCTAAAGGTAAATAAACTTGTGTGGGCTTTTTCGGTCAAAAAGCAATGGGAAACAAATAGCTATAAATAAGCTAACTCTCCTAGACTGAAATAAGCTAAACTAATCCCAACAGTAGCATTTAAATAAGATGGAATAAGCAGAACTTGATTAAATGCGACAGGATTTTCTCTCTTAACAAGCCTTGGCCAAATAAGTGCTATAAGCTTTAAGCAAGCCAGAAAATAGAAAAGTAACTTAATCCTAACCTAATAAGCCAATAGAAACACAAATTAAGCAAATCCAATAAGCCATGAGCACAGAAATCAAATTTAGCTTCTAGCTAAAACTGAGAACCAAACAGCCTAATGGGGCACTTTTGAGCTAGAAATTAAGCTAGTAGACAATAAGCTAAGCTTTAAAAACTTCAAACAGATTAAGATACTACAAAACTAGAATATAGCAAAACTTAAGCTATTAGGATAAACTATTGAGCTAGAAAAGCAAGGAGCAAAAGGTCAGTATATGTTGATCACAATCAGTATAAAACTGAACCTTGATTTTGATAAATGCTAATTTTAGCCCTAATTAGTGTATGAAAATAGCACTATAACCTAAATAAGCTCAAAACAGATCAGAGCATATACTACCAAACTACTTGTGCTATCAATTTCAAATCCTAAAACTAACATTAACTAATCTAAATTTGCTATTAAAATTGGACTTTAGCTTTGAAAATGAGACTATGACAGATTTGGCTAAAAACTAAATTAGCAATTGCATACTCATTCTAACTCATTTCTACTGCATTTAGACTCAAAACAAGCATGACTTAAACACCAAAAGCTACTTATGAAGATCTAAGCAAATTAAGTTGTATTATCAAACTTAGAGAACCACAGATTCTAAAATAGGCTGCTTTGAAACTAAAATTTAAATTTAAGCTAAACAACTATTGAAACTAATTGTGTGTGCTCACTATATGATTTGAAGCTATTAAAGTTGAATTAAACCTCATAATGGCCTAGGCAACACTAACAAGAGTTAGTGCTGCTTGTGCCAAACACCCCTTTAAAAAAACTTTTTCATTTTTAAGCTTAAAACGGATTCAGAAAACCATTAAAACTCAAAACAGATTTAATATAAGATACACTAAAGACAAATAAGCAATTATAACACAGCAATAAGCATTTAAAATAGGCCAACAAGAATAAGCAGTTAAAAGCTAAATAAGACAGATTATGAGAAGTACTTGAACAAATGAGTTTTAGACTACAAGCTAAGCATGTTAAGCAATACTAAGACATAATAAGCATAAATAAGCAAAAATAAGCAGAAAATAAGCAGTTTAAATAAGCAAACAGATTTTTAAGCTAAAATGCAAAAAGTAAACTTACAAGACCCTTTTCTCAAACAGGGTTATTAAATTGCTCACAAGAGCTTATCAACAAGCTCTAGCTTGTTTTCACAAGCTAGTAAAAACTCCACAAGCCTTCCAAGTCTGGCTTGTCATCCAAAATTATCTTTTTGAGTTGAAAAAAAAAAAGACTGAAGGCTATATAAACTATGGAAAAATTTTATATAGCTTATGTTAATACAGCTTAAATGTGAGTAACAAGAGTTATAGAGATTAATGGACGATTTTCAATAGCATTGAAATAAAAACGGATTTTAGCATAAAAACTTAAATTTCATTAAACTTAAAAAAATAGTACAAGGCTTTTTAAAAAAAAAGTACAATATAGCTACAACAAAGTGATTAAGCTGAATGATACATATGAAACAGCTAATTAAAAAACTAGATAAAAAACTAATGCCCTAAACAAAGAAAACTTAGTCTTCTATAGATAGCGAGTTGAGTAGAGAAAGTTCTATGTTTTAAATCGTGTGTTTCTTCTATGAGGGAAGTTGGAGTGACTCTTCAAGCTTTCTATCCTTGGCCATTGATTCAACTTTGTGTTACCTTGGTCACCAATCTCAGCCTGATTCTTTTTTGTCCCAAGCAGCTTGTGTAGGTTGCCATGTATAGACTTGTCTTCATCCTAGGGGGTCGGGTTTTGGTCTGGGTTTTGTGCTTTGTCGTGGTGCAGGCAAAGGAAAGTGACAGTTTTATGAATGTATTGGGTTTGGCGGAAAAGGTTTGAGGGTTTGGGTTTAACGGGTTATGAGTCGTAATGGAAAAAAGATTAACGGGCGTTGGGGGAAAGTTAGGTTGAGGGACTAATTGTGTAAATGGTTGGGGACTAATCGTGTAACTAACTAGGGACTAACAGTGTTAGTCCCTAAGGACTGACGGTTTGTAAAAGAAATTGGGTTAATGTTACATGGGTGTTAAGTGTTTGGTTCATGGGCTTATATGTTGGGCTTTGGTTATTTACTTTTGGTCGGGGCTTTAATTAAATGGAATTTTGTTGGCTTTTGTTTTTAACATATAGTGCTTAATGGGCTAACTCGGCCCTTCTATTAACTTGGGTGCGGGTTGGTCCATTTAAGATGCACATGTCTTTGGCTTCGACTTTTCACGCTCTTTTTATTCCCGTGCTTGGTTTTGTCGGTTTTGGCTTTGTTTTTGTCCTTTAGTGAATATCCGTTACCTGCACAATCATAAATCACAAAACACACAAATACAATGCATTTTTGATATATTTTGGTTATTTTAGGCTCGTTTTTATAGGTAAAAGGTATGTGTAATTAAGCACATACCACGATGCAACGGATAGTGAAGTAATGGAGCCCAGATTTTTCAAACTCACGATGGTGATTGACTCACCATTCATGGTGGAAGTCACACGCGAGTTGTGTATACCAAAGGGGAAAACTCACGCTCTGAGATTTCCCTTCTCTCCGTCCAACCTAAATAGTCTTATCTCATTTAGGATGTTGATATAACCTTTTAAGGGCTCCCACTACATGACCTGAAAACGACCTACATTTTCTCCTACCACTATCATCTTTTTTCTTCCTGGGCAACCTATAGACGACTTTTTGCCACTATAAGGCGACTTTATTTTTTTTCCAATTTTTTTAACAAAATTAAATTTCATTAATAATAAAAAACATTACATAATAAATTAAAAAACATTAAAATATTATAATAATAAAATGACTAAACTATTGTTATTTTTCATGATTCCAAAGGTGTTTCACTAAATCGACTTTTAGGCTTAGATGAGTCATTTTTTTTTATTTTCTCTGAAGTAACTTGCATCGATTCGTTGATGTGTTTTTACTGGATTATCATCACGGTGTTGTTCCTCTTGAAAAAATCATGAGATATCGCCACCCCGTTGTCGTGAATAATCATATTATGTAATATGATGTATGTGTACATAATAGTCTACGTCGTGTCATCCCTCGAGCCAAATGTTTAATTAGCTTACACTTCTTCTTTAATACACCAAAGCTGTTTTCATATCGCTTTTTCTGTTCTGTTTCGACTTCGGTGCTTCAGTGCTTTCATACAATATTCGTGTTATGATTTCTTTCGTTACCTGGATTTTTAATGGAGAGGTTAATAGAGAATAGTGTTACTGCGGATTATTATGTCGGTACATTGTGTTAGATGAACGAGGTGAATATCCTGTGCTGTGTTTTATAATGCACTGTTGTTGAGAGCCAGGCAAATATGTATGAGAACATCTCGCGGTGCTCTCTTGCCTCCCTCGATTTGAGGTTTCAGAATTGGAAAGAATATGGTTTTGTGACGTATAGAAAGTTCAACGACGTTGAGATTACAAGTCACTCACGGAGGTCACCCAGGAAGAACGACATGCTCCAATCCATGTATAAATCATGGGAGGCTATCGCTTTCAATAAAATTAATGGGATCTGGCCCGCGTGATCATCTCCGCTCAGAAAAGATTGAGCTCGAATGCAATTGACCAATTCTCCATCCTATGGCAATGTTCTGTACAACTCTCAATGCTGTTTTCGCTAACATCCTAGAAATCGCCATGCTTGTTCTCTTGTGATAAGCATTAGGTTTTTCCATGTCAGTATGTATGCGGGCTGTTGTTGTAAACACTCATTCTATATACGCAAACTCCATGGTGGCGCTTACGCTCAAAACGGAAGTTCGAAGTACTTATCACGAGCTGGGTCGAAGCCCATTTGCCAGGTTATTCGTTCAGGCGCATCATGAAAAGGCTCCGTATGCCCATTTGACGATATTTACGGAAAGTACACTTCATCATTGATTGAATGTACACAACTCTTCGCTGCACAGAATCACTTGTTTGTTGAAAAAAAAAGAGAGATGATAATCTGGGTTACCATTTGTGTCGAAGAGACAAGTCTGTGAAGAGAGGGGGTGTGTTTGCTGCTTTATCTGATCGACAATTTACGGAGAGGTTGCTTCTATCATATGGTGGGTGTTCGGGGAGATTGAGTAAGCCGCACAAATTGTACGAGTCTAGTTTCAGTAGCAATCGTAACCAGATTCCCTTTCCTATTTTGGGATCGTTGGATGTTTTTGGGCTTTTACGCTTCGTATGCCGCTTGACATGCTCTTCGGTTATGAGAAATAAATTAGTTAAGCTCGCTATTAACTTCATCATCATCGTCTAAAGAGTTATAAAAAATAGCTCGTAAGACATTTGTGAAAGTGTGCAGAGAGAATTTTTTTGAATGTGTATTGAGAATAGTTGTTTGAATGTGTGAAAAAAATGATGAAATGAGTGAGTATTTATGTTAAATTATTTAAATTTTAATAATTAAAAAGTTTTTTTTATATTTAAACAAACATTTACCGTTGGACAACACACGACTACCGGTTCAACCAAAACATTCAGCGACCGAGCATCCCACTATAAGGACGACCGACACACAACCGAGTTGCAGTGACTAGCCTAAAATAATCTTATTTAACCGGGTTAAAGTTTAGTTTTTCACAGAACGATGTACTGGTATGATTACTCAATCAATATACTCAAGAACGCCCCTGAAAATGGAAAAAAGTTCCTCGCGCCAATTACCCCATGTTTAATATGCAAAGTTAAGGTACTGATCAGCAACAGCTCTTTTTTGATTGCCGCCCTCCTCCCTCATCTCCCTATCACTCCCGGTGTGGTGTTAGTTATTCTTCACTTCGCACTCTTTCAATCTTAATGAACACATCTAGATTTCTAACCAAATTGTTACATTTTAATTTCTAAAATGTCGTCATCCTCAACATCAGACGGATGCAATTCACGACACTTTCATGGTTATGAAATCATGTTTCCAGACACCGACCAAAACCCAATTCAATACTTATCCACTATGCTCCACCACGCGCCACCACCAACACAAAAACCACCGTATCTCTTCCCTAATGACCTTCTTGTCGAGATTCATTCACGTGTGTCTCAGGACTTCATTGCCAGGCAGTATCTTCTGTCTGCCGCAGATGGTCGGAGTTGATAGATTCTGACGAGTTCTATAAACTCCGTCGACAACGTGGGCTTCTTCGTTTCAGTGTTTTTGTCGTGTCTTTTAATGATTATGGATTGTTGGGTGGTAGTTATGAAGTGGGTCATGATAGTTATTGGAGGATGACTTCGTTAATGGGAAATGCCACTGGTTATGATGATGGCGTTATTGTTGTAGCTACAATGGTTTGAGTTCTCACGCGCGCCTTGCTGCGATTGGGAGATGGGTTTATATTATTGGGAAGACGACTATGTTGCGATGTGATGCTTGGACGGGATTAGTCATAAACAGAGCGAAAATGTCGGTTTTGAGGAAGAAATTTGCGGCTGCGGTTGTTAATGGGAAGGTTTACGTTGCGGGAGGGAGCACCAGGACGTCTGCGGTAGAAGAGTACGACCCCAAGGAATTTATGGCGCTGGTTTATCACGCTCCGAGGAATGCGATACGGGTGTATCGGTGCGGCGATGGATGGTGTTTTGTATGTGATTGGTGGGTTGAAAATTGGTGGTGTGTGTAACGATGCGCCGTCACGCGCGGCTGCGGGTAGTGGTGTGCATGTGTACGCGAGCTCGATGGATTTGTACAACGTGGAGGCGCGTAGATGGTTGAGGAGTAGATCCGTCCCTGGCGGGGGATGTGTTGTCGCGGCATGCTCGTGTCGCGACAGTATCTACATCCTAGTCTAGCCCGGGTTGAGTTTCATTTTGGAATTTCATCGGAAACAGACGGTTGGTTTGGCGGAGTGGTATTGTCGTTAAAGAGTCCCCCGCTCCCAACCCAAGTCCGTCTAGACGGAACCGTAAGGTTTAGTTGTGTTGGGATGGGGAAAAAGGTTGTTTTGATACAAGTAATGGGTTGCATTGATGATTTGTTGAGAAGAAGTGGGAGGAGTAGTAGAGGAGTTAAAGATGCATTGGTGTTGGTTTACGACTCCGATGACGGAAAGTGGAGTAGAGGGGCTGATTTGCCGGACGTGGTTAGACGCGCCGCTTGTGTATGTGTGGAATGGTAATGAATAAAGTTTAGCGTAATTTGGAAGTTTGCCAAGGAATCTGTATTTGTGTTGACAAATTTGTCCAACACTATTTGACTATTGGTGAAAAAAAAGGACATCTCGTAGCCTGTGTTTTTTAATATATTGACATGTGACTGATGTGACTATCATATATGAGGTAGAATGGTAGTTTTAAAGTTGCTAAACTAGTTGAAAAGTTTCCCCAGTGCCTCATGCCCCGCTTTGCGATCTTGGTTTGATTGTTAAAACTCTTTTAGAGATTACGAGGTCCTTACAAATAACTTTGGTGAAACGACTTGTCAAAATTATCTTAGTTTTAAGCTAGAATTTCGGAGTTCTTAGACATTCAAATGAAAACAATTTTTTTTATTTCTCACTCTATTCATCGCGGTTTGGTAGCACTCGTTTCACATAGTGAATGGGTGTGTGGAACAGATATTGTTTATTTTAAACAGTTTTAGCACTCATAATCATTACATGTTGATTTTTACCGGTTGGCTTTTTGGCCAATTTGGAATGCGGTTCTACATAGATTATTTGTTAGTGGCATTTTTGATAACGATATAATAATTTATTTTGTGGGGAGATGTGGCAAAACAAACTTCTAAAATAATCAATTTTCTGCGTTAATCGGGGTTCCAAAATGTCGTTATGGAGCTGCTATCACCCTTTAACTTTTTGAAAACGTGATTCTCTTTTTGTTTTCTTTTTTTACCATAATGCCCGTCGTATGCTCTCGCGCGCGCTTTTTGTATAGCTGTGTTGGCTTTCTATCTCCTTTCATTTGCATGCGTTTTCGAAGGTTTTGTCTTTCTATATTCTTTTTTGGCAATTTTTTACTAAAAGTTTATAAATAATGAGGTGAGTTATTTTGCATACTAGTTTCTCCCTGCATACCAAAGGACAAATATTGACCATTTATTTCATTAGATTAAAAAGACACGATTTAAGATTAAAAAAACATGGAGGGACCAAAAGTGTAAATTTACTAAAACTCACACTACCACTCCCTCATTATTGTAGTGTTGGCAAATTTGTTTTTTTACGTTTTCGTCCATTTTTTTACATTTTCGTCCGTTTTTTAACTTTTTCGTCAGTTATTTTACGTTTTCGTCTTTTTTTACGTTTTAGTTCTTTTTTTACGTTTTCGTCAGTTATTTTATGTTTTCGTCTGTTTTTTTACGTTTTCGTCTGTTTTTTTACGTCTTCGTCAGTTTTTTTACGTTTTCGTCCTTTTTTTAACGTTATCGTCAGTTATTTCACGTTTTCGTCTTTTTTACGTTTCACACGTTTTTTTTACGTTTTTGTTCGTTTTTACGTTTTCGTCAGTTTTTTTACGTTTGTCTGTTTTTTTACGTTTTCGTCAGTTTTTTACGTTTTCGTCAGTTTTTTACGTGTTCGTCTAATTTTTTACATTTTCGTCCGTTTTTTATGTTTTCGTCTGTTTTTTTTACGTTTTCGTCTGTTTTTTACGTTTTCGCATTTTTTTACGTTTTCGTTTGGTTTTTTACGTTTTCGTCCATTTTTTTACGTTTTCGTCTATTTTTTTACGTTTTCGTCATTTTTTTAACGTTTTCGTCAGTTATTTTACGTTTTTGTCTGTTTTCGTCCGTTTTTTTACGTTTTCATTAGTTTTTTAACGTTTTCGTCAGTTATTTTACGTTTTCGTCTTTTTTTTCATTATTCATCTTTTTTTATGTTTCCTCCGTTTTTTACGTTTTTGTCTGTTTTTTTACGTTTTTTTGACATTTTCGTACGTTTTTTTACATTTTCATACGTTTTCATCCGATTTCGTACATTTTCGTCCGATTTCGCACGTTTTCGCACGTTTTCACACGTTTTCGAACGCTTTTGTAGGAACCCGTTTAACCACTTCACTTCATAACCCGAACCACGAATCAAGAAAAGAGAAGGAGAGAGAGTGACGAAATAGAGAGAGAGAAGAGATGAGAGAGAGTTAAGAGAGAATCAGAAATTAGATTTTCGTCCGCATTCGCTCATTTTCGTAGGCTTTCCCGCGTTTTTGTCAGCTTTCCCGTGTTTTCGTCAGCTCTCGCGCGTTTTCGTCAGCTCTCGCGCGTTTTCGCAAGCTCTCGCGCGTTTTCGCAAGCTTTCGCGCGTTTTCGTCAGCTTTCGCACGCTATCCCGTTTTCGTACGCTTTCGCCCGATTTCC
>BQNB010156518.1:0-15259 GCA_026074375.1 Tanacetum coccineum | reverse complement strand
AAAAAGAATTTTGTATAACCGAACCTAATAAAACTTTGAGCAGAAAATTATTTTTGGTTCACACAAAAAATTTTCTTCGAACATTTACAAAATTTATTTTCGAACCACAAATTTTTTTTTTTTTTTCTTTCAATCGAACATTACAAAACTTCGAGTATTAAAAAAAATTCGGTTCAAAAAAAAATTTCCGATCCAAAAAAATTAAATATAAACCATAAATCATTATAATTTGGTAATTATTAACATGTTAAAAATTTGGCTCGAGATGCCACTGATGGAATTATACATTCATAACAATTTATAATTATAACATCAAAGTATAAATATAGCGGAAGCAATTAGGATCAATTAACATGCATAAATAATTAACCAAGATTAGGGTTACATACCTTT
This sequence comes from Tanacetum coccineum, assembly GCA_026074375.1. Lineage (NCBI taxonomy): Eukaryota > Viridiplantae > Streptophyta > Magnoliopsida > Asterales > Asteraceae > Tanacetum > Tanacetum coccineum. The sequence goes on along the minus strand of BQNB010156518.1, from coordinate 14,866 downwards.
TGATTCTAGCAAGAACAAGAATCAATAAACTCCAAGAACAATCTAAAGGAAGATTGAATCACCGTCTTGTACACACGCTATTACCAAGTTAACCAAGAACTAGCTCGTTAATCACGTAAACCGGTAAACAAGAAATTAATTCGGGTTAGTATGTTAATACTATTCAGCCGAATATATTGAAGACAAAAGAGAAGTGATTTTTGGCTTTTACAAGTGTATTTACCCTTGAAAAACCCTTTGGTATTTATAGGGTAAATATTAGTGTTTGAGTTCTATTAGGATAAGCCTTAACATTGAAGCTAATCCTATTTCAACACAAACTCTATAATTCCATTGATCTCCAATTTCTCTTTTAGTCCTTCTTGTTTAGTCGTTAGTCATTTCCATTAAACACTTAACGATCATTAACTATTTACGTGTAAAATCAATAAATAAATTATATTTATTAATCGTTAACTTGTAGTGAGTGCAATCCCGTGATCTTGAGTTCGATCCTAACACACAACTATTATTTTTACGTCCATAAACTAACAAATTTGATGGTTCATAGTTAGGATCATCATCACCACCACCGTTATCATATTCACTGTCATCTTTTATTCCCCAAAGACAATCCGATAATCGATAGATTTTAACCTCATTATTATCCATCCATTCTCTACTATCTTCATCACTAGACAACATGCAATGCCAAACACTCCCGTCATTAGTACTACAAAATTACAAGTTGAATAAATTTCATACTATTACACATTTATTGCAATCAATTCGTACATACCAACTCAGGTTTTTAGGTGTCGTTGCTTCATCTGTTAAAAGTCGCGTCAATAAGGCAGTTGCAGAGCAAGGTGGTCACAATGTAACTACTACCTGTTATGATTATCAGTATCCATGTTTGAATTTGCATGTTATCTCCATCATATACCACGCTATTTGGTGTTACTCAGTGTAAAATTTTTGCCTACCATGGTCTTAAGTCTTTGACTGAATTTATGACTTTCAACTTCTCGATGCAGGTTAAAGTCCCAATTTTTATGCATCTATACATTTTATTGTTGTGATTGCGTGTAAATATGCTTTCTTAGGATTTACTTAGGCTTTGTATAACAACCATATGGGATAAGGGTTTCAAAAGGGAACAAGACGCAGGGGTGCCTATTATGGCGAAAGAAGTGGTCTTTTGAACTCTGCGGTTGGTAACCAGTATGTTGGAGTAAAATGAAGTAATTCAGGTTCTGTTTTTTCGGGTTCTTTGAAACATGATGTCCCATAAACAAGACCAGATTATTTGGAGTAGTAATTTGGCTTGTGTGATCCCTATACTGAGAATCCTCTTGAATACAACGATTAAAATTCTGATATAATTCTTAATCCCCTGAACCGTTTTGGATAAATAAAACCGCATCAGTGCAACAACGTTAAAGGTTGCAGCTGCTACGCTTTCTACCGTAAAAGAGATTGCCAATGTGACTGTTGTTTTAGGAAGCGGAAATGTTCAGGTAAATTCATTGTTGTTTCATATGATAGCCTACCTGTTCTTAGATATGTACTAACGTTTTAGTCTTCAGTTTTTCAGGTAAGAGAGATAAGATACTTTGCAGACTCAACATGAAATTATTGATGTTAAAATGTTGTGTGAACGTTCTAATACGAAGCATCGTGATAGTGCACAGTACTTTTATATACTTGACAGAAGAAATGTCATGATGGTTAGTACGTCCATGAGGAATAAGTCCCTAAAATAGAATGGTGTTTGGATTGCTTTTAACATTTTTATTATAAATAATATATGATTATTATGTTAGAGTGATTTGATGGCAAATTGGTTTGGTCATGTGATCATTAGATAATAAGATTTAATCTTGCATATTAAGAATTCAATTGCAATCAATTCATACATATCAACTCAAGTTTTTAGGTGCCGTTGCTTCATCTGTTAGAAGCCGCGTCAATAAGGCAGTTGCAGAGCAAGGTGGTCACAATGTAACTACTACCTGTTATGATTATCAGTATCCAGGTTTGAATTTGCATGTTATCTCCACCATATACCACGCTATTCGGTGTTACTCAATGTAAAATTTCTGCCTACCATGGTCTTAAGTCTTTGACTGAATTTATGACTTTCAACTTCTCGATGTAGGTTAGAGTCCTAATTTTTATGCGTCTATACACTTTATTATTGCGATTGCGTGCGAATATACTTTCTTAAGATTTTCTTAGGTTTTGTATAACGACTACATGGGATAAGGGTTTACAAAGGGAACAAAACGCAAGGGTAACCAGTACGCTGGAGTAAAATGAAGTAATTCAGGTTCTGTTTTTTCAGGTTCTTTAAAACATGGTGTCCCACAAACAAGACCAAATTATCTAGAACAGTAATTTGGCTTGCGTGATCCCTATACTGAGAATCCTCTTGAATATACCAATTAAAATTCTGATCTAATTTTGATTCCCCTAAACTGTTTTAGATAAATAAAACAACATCGATGCAACATCGTTAAAGGTTGCAGCTGCTACGCTTTTTTGCTGTAAAAGAAGCTGCTGATATGACTACTGTTCTAGGAAGCGGAAATGTTCAGGTAAATTCATTGTTGTTTCATATGATAGCCTACCTGTTCTTAGATATGTACTAACGTTTTAGTCTTTGGTTTTTCAGGTAAGAGAGATAAGATACTTTTGTTATCCCAAATACTTAATCTAAACATAACATGATAAGCTAACCAATAAGAGCATATAATGAGAGAAAAGTAGAGAGAAGTAAAGGAAGAATATTAAATTAGAGAGAGAAATAAGAGTGGAGGGTTACACACACAAATGTTAACCAACACCCTCACCATGTGTGGAGAGGGTTCTATTTATAGTCACATACCCTCTAGTAGGCGTATGGACTCTCTTCATGGGCTAGGTTTGGCTTGTATTGGGCTTTAGCCCCAAACATGGACAATATTAGCTTAAAGTCCAAGCCCGTTGAACCCGACTAGCCTATTACAATACAAGACTAATTATTACAAAGACGACCGACGACATTCTTGTTCGACTTATATAAAAATAAGGCTAACAATCTCCCCCAATGTTGAGGTCGACTTTTATCTCCCCAACGTTGACATTCTTGTTGGAGGTTATCTTGATTTGACTCTTGAGCTTTGCCTTCTTTAGTTTTGTCTTTGTCTTTTCTTGTTTGTAACGACTTTGTTCATTAATGCTTTGTGATCTTGATCTTGAGCCTTCGTCATTTGACTTTGAGTTCTTGAGATCTTAATCTTGCTTCATCTCCTTGTCTTGAATCATCTTGATTTGACTTTCTTGATCAACTTGTGCTTTTGAACGACATGCTCATACTTTTCTTGAAAGATTGCAAACTCCTCTTCTTCATCAAGGCCAACAATCTCTTCTATCGAATGTTTCTTTGGCTAACAATCTTTCTAGAAGACGATTCTTGATTTGACTTTGAAGATCTTTGATGATGAGGAAGTTTGTGATTATCAGAGTTGCTGAATTTGACATGAACTTGGGCTTTCTGACTGATTACATTTTTGTTTAGCAGTAACAGTCTTGATGATGAATGATTGACTTTGAGAGCTTGAGTATGAGCATGTGGTAACGAATCCGACTTAGCTGGAACGAGGCTGCAACACCGACGTTTATACCTGCATTTGAAAGTTAGTAATAAACAACACATATTGACGGATATGGCTTTGTCATTCGTCAAGATTTTGTTGCAATAACATCTGGTTCCATGAGGAGCAACCTGCGATCAGGTATGTTCAATTTGGAAGAACCTCCTTGACAGGATTTCCAGCTTAAAGCGTAGGATCTTCTAACACAGATGTATTAGATTCACCATGCTTGCATGTTCTCATTACTGGAACGTCTCAAAGCAGACAACACGATAAGAGTGAATAAGATAGTTACTATCTTTCTGATTAAGTCGTCAATTCATTTACTGGACCAAATCGATATCTAGTTATCACAAGCTTGATTCATATAGAATCTTGCAAGTCACCTACCGTAGTGCTGTTTGATGTTGACACTGGAAGGATTTCCATTGTTACTGTGAATACTAAAGAGTATCACTCTGATGTTATGGCAAGATCACAAGGATAATGCGTAGGACTCTTTGATACCAAATGTTGTATATTGATGAACAACAAGTGTTATACATGAATTATGTCCTAATGAGATTTATAATTTGATCTCTCTTGGCTTTAGACTCGGTTTGTGCGCTTTGGTTTTAGTACTCGGAGGCTAGAGCTAACTGCCACCTATTTAATATCAACGATCTCAGAGTGAGATTTCAATAGATTACATGTGTATCTCTGTGACAAATAAGACAAGTCTCTTTTGAGAGAAACTCGAATGGCTGAGAAGGGTTATGCATTGCATCACTAGGTCCATGACGGCTTTCTTCAATACCAACAACCATCATTGTGATTTTGATAGATTATGTATTGACTCGGTTTCTGCCTAAGGTGTGTTGGAGGGCTTCTTTCTTTTCACCATTTATCCATACATTTTTTTAATTCTTCAACCCCTTCAATGCTTACCAAGACGTCATCACTAACATCTTGTTGTGATTGTTCCAGTGTTAGCTCAACCTTAGTCGGCTTTATTACCTGATTCTCATTCATCTCCAATCATACCTAAGGACTTCTAGTCTAACTATGGAATGTCCATGGGTAGATCCCTCCGGTTCTGGTTGGATCATAGGACTTATACCTAACCTTAACCACCTTATGACTTCATCGATATCGTGAGTTAATTGGTTGTTGGGTAAAGTGATCAAAACCATAAACCATTGAAACTCAATCAAATTGTTTGATAGAAATCAGGACGTTTTAACACTTTGAGAGTTTCATTCTTTTGAAATGCTTCCCCTGCACATGTGCATTGATATTCAAAATGATTTCGCACATGAAGGAAAGAGTTATGCACTTAGAGTCTTAAAGATCACATTATTCTTAATCACATTTTCTCCCCTTATTTAAAATATTAAATCTCTTAATATTTGAAATACCAATTGATTAAAATTTGTTGACATGAAAAGTTTCATGGAGAGAAAAATGATACCACTAGATTGCATGAATTCGTGAACATTTTATTGATTGCTCCCCTTCAACAGTATATGTGGGATACCAAAGATTTTTAAAACTTGACATTACAAGGAAAAATGATATGACACTACAAATATGTTGAAGACGAAGTAAGATGCCTTGTTGAACAGAGTGTATTATTATTTGACATTTGACGTACCACATTTTAATTTTGCTGAATGTTTTTGGATACATAAAATTGACATTTATGAGATGTACCCAAAATACATTAAAGGGAAGTCAAGAATTAACAGACAAAACCGAGGGCACATAATGGAAAAAGCGTGAGAAGACAAACTCAACCCAATAAGTCAAAACCAATATAAAAAGTCAAAGTCAAAACCATTGACAAATAAAAGTCAAAACGGAGGTCCGAAACCAAAATAAATACTTAATGGGGGGCTCACCCAACCCTCTAATAGGGGCCGGGTCATCCCATTAAGGTATTATAAGAAGACATTAAGCCCAAATCATATAGGCACGTTAAGTCTGTTTAGCCCACAAAGGACTATCCATGCAATGAAAACATACAACATAAGGGGCTATTTTTGCCAATTCCCTTAAACTTTTCACAACACAAGGACTGTGGTTGCAAATACACTTATCACCTTGGAGGACCAATGTTGCCACTTCTCTAAAATCTTTACCATGTATCCCAAATTAAACACCAAAACACTGTATATCTTCCCCATTTCCCGCCAACCCCTTTTGGCACTATTCACCCATTACTTTCCTCAACCCCACTTCACATGGGGCAATTGCCACCTTGGCAATCCCCTTTAATCTCATTGGTCTAAGAAATAAAGACAAATGATCAAGGGCCAAGCGTCATGTGGACTTGGCACCGACTCAATTTGGGTATGTCGTAAAATGAGCTTTTGGGACTTACTCTCACACAAGAAACACAGCTTCTCAGTCTCTCACACAAGAAACACAAACGGGTGAAGACAAAGAAGATAGACGCCAAGACCTTTAGCTTATTCTATAAATTAGGACATTGTAAGCCTTCAATGGCACCTAGTTAATTTTCAGCTTATATTAGTTTAACTTTAGCTTATTGTATTTTCTTTTTAACCTTGTACTCAGATTTAAAGTTTAATGAAAGTTGAGTTTTTATGAAATTCTTGTTTTTAAGTTAAAGTATTTTATGATTTAAAACTGTTTTATAAGATCACAAAAGCTCTTTTTAACTTGTATTTAAGCTGTTTGCTTAAACTATTCAAGCTTTTCCATAGCTTGAAGTGCTTAAGCCTATTTTACCAAAAATCACTAAAAAAGCTCAAAAGGATGATAAGCCAAACCTGGATGGGCTTATGGGTTTCACTAGCTTGTCTTTGACAAGCTAGAGCTTGTAGATTAGCTTATTTATAAGCTTGTTTGCCCTGTTTAAGCAAGGGCTTTGTAAGTTTCTATTTTTCCATTTTCAGCTTATTAACTGTTCAACTGCTTATTGGTGCTTATTGTCTGTTTTTATTTGCTTGTTTATGCTTATTAATGATATCTAGTGCTTAAAATTCCTAGGTTGCAGTTTAAAAATCAATAGTTTAAGTTATTCTATAAAATCTGTCTAAAAAAATATATTAGCATAAGTTTAATCTTGTCATTTTTGCTTATTTTTTTGTTCAAAGTTGTTTGTTAAGATTCATATAAGCTTTTGATTATCTGGTAGTTAAGGTTTTATCATTAAATCTCATATTTATAGTTTAAAAGTTTGATAAAAGATCATAAATGAGTGTTTGGTAGTTTTGTGTTCTTGGATGTAAAATGGGTAAATCTGAGTAAAAACCTCTGGGTCACTTTTATCTAGGTAGAAATCATCATTTAGACCTGGTTGTTTGAGCTTTTTAGTTTAAAAATCTTAAAATCAAGTTTTCATGAGTATTATGTTTGAATCTGTGAATGTTGGCTGTTCATATGTGTTCTAGGCTTTTGATCTTGGCTTATTTGATTTAAGTGTTCTTTTTGTGTTTATTGAAGTCCTAAAATCAGTTTAAAATCCAAGTGCTAGGCCTGCAAATTGTGTTTGAGTTTGTGTCATGTTTTTGTCAAAATTGCTAAGTGTTAAAAACTTTGAGAAACAGCTTTTTCCATTTCCTTTTATTGCTTATTCTTTATTTCAAAATGGTTTTTGATTGATGATACTTGTTCTTTGAAGTCCAATTTAGATCTGTTTTGAGGTCTTAAGTCCTCAAGGTTCTGTTTGCTAGCTTATGTTTAAGCTCAAAATTGCTACTTTTGGAAATCACTGCCCTGCACCTAAGCATTTCAGCCAATTTCATAAGCACTTTTCATGGCTTTGTTGTGTTTCAAACTCAAATCTGTTTGCTGATTAATATAGCTTATTGTTCAAGCTCCAAGAGCATATAAGCCTTTAAGCCATAAGGTTCTATTTAGGGGTTTAAAATTAAGTCTAAAAGTGTCTTAGAGGCTGTTTGGTTAACAGATTTTAGACAATAGCTTATTTGCTTATCTAAGCTTATTTGCTTATTGCATTTGCTTAATTTAGGCTCAGTTTTACTTATTAGGTTAGTTTAAGTCCATTTTAGCTTATTTACTTTAGGTTAGAGCTTATTTGAGCTTATTGGCACTTGTAGTTAAAAAAAATTTTATAAGCCTATTTAGGAATTCTGTCATATTAAGCTTAGTGTAGCTTATTTCCTTTGTTTATTTATGTTCTCTAGTGCTAATTAGGTATAGCTTATAGTCTGTGTTAGCTTATTCCTCTTTTTCATTAGCTTATTTAGTTTAAAAAGCAAACAGTTTAGGATTTTTGCCTTTGTAAGTTTTTAAGCATTCCGTCAAGCTTTTGAGCTTATTTATGAGCTTATTGTTAAGTTTTAAAAAAAAATTCTTCATTAAAGTTGGTTATTTATAGCTTATAAGCTGTGAAAAAAAGTAAAAAAAAAACAAAAAGGGGAAGGTGGAAGTCCAAGGTGAGCAGGGCTCGAACCCTGGACCTCAACACCCTCAACCCTCTTATAACACACACTCTACCGCTGCGCCCTTGGGACTTTTTCGTTATAGTCCCAAGTGGTTTGGTATTTAAGGGCTTTTTAGCCCATTTAGCTTATAAGTTGTTTTAGCTTATTTAACAGCTTATTTGATAAGCTGTGTTACCCATTTTATTTTTCTTAGATCCAGCACTACTCAAGCTACTTTTTGTAATTTTTTTAGATTTTTTATAATTCGTTTAGTATTTTTCTTTTAAGGATTTTTTTCAAAATTTATAATTAGGATTAGTAGTTTAATCAATTAATTTCCATTAAAATCGTTTAAAATTCATAAAAAATATAAAAAAGACAATACAATACATTATTTTTAGAAAATTTTCTTTAAACCAATTAGGACTTAGGAAAATTAGAATTTTGCTTTCGTATGGTTTAAAATTGTAGATTTTAATTTTTAAAGAATGGGATTGAATCTCTTTCAAAGTTTTTCGATTTTAAGCCAAAATTGCTTCCCCCATTTTGGTTTAGTTTTCTTAGTTTGCGCATTTAGCATTGTAGACTTATAAAATCAAATAGATCATTTTGAAATTAATTTTGATAAATAAGGGTTTTTAAGTCGCGTTCATAGTGCCCCCCGTTTTATTATTTTTTTTTTGACGGTTTTTAGTTTAAATTTGTGTTGCTTTGATCGTTTTTAGTGTAGATTGCATTAATTTTCCCCGTATATATAGAAATCTAATCAAAAACTTTATTTCCAGTCAGCATCAAATGTCCAAACATTCAAACGACTTTTCCCAATGCATTCCTCTTGTGATAACGTCCCGAGAATCATACTTCCGGATTTCTTACATTGAGATTTTTGAATTCGTATTAATATATTTATATATTTATATATTAATATATATAAGGGTTAAATCTCGTCAGTGACAAGTATTTACATGTACTGTAACTCGAAGTGCAGTAACCTGGTGGAATTCTCAACAGAGAAACAATCAGAACTTATGCAGCAAACGCTTTATCATTGGATAGATTTGTTGAAGCTGATGACTGAAGTGGGTACGCCCGAGAAATGATATCCAAAAGATATAAACCGAGTTTTGTAGAATTTTGTCGTGAAGAACAATGACATGGCATACATACACGCAGAGGGATCCAATAACTTACACAAGAGTGTACCAAAATGTCCCCGAGGAGGAAAGCGGGAGGGAGAAATTCCATTGGAGGTCTTCCCGATAATATCCAAGGGAATGTAATTGTTGTAGAACCCACAAGAATACAAGATGCTGTTCGAATTGCCAACAACTTGATGGATCAAAAGTTGAAGGGCTATGCTGTAAGAAACGCAGAGAACAAGAGGAGATTGAACAACAACTATAGAAACAACCGTGGGCAACAACCACCCCACAAACGACAGAATAATGAGAAGGCCAGAATGTTGCTAAGAGCATATTGCTAGGTCATAATGAAGAAAAATGGTTATGAAGGAACACTTCCATTCTGCAATAGGTGTACTGCACTGCTGTCATAACTGTAAGATGATTGGACATCTGGCCAGGGATTGCAGATCTGTTGTGACTGTACCTACTCAAGGAACTCCAGGGCCGAATCAGGGAGTTATTACGTGTTTTGAGTATGGTGCACAAGGACATTACCGGAAGGATTGTCCCAAAGTCAAGAACCAAAACCATGGGAACAAAGCAAGAGTTCCTGATGCAAGAGGCAAGGCATATGTCCTAGGAGGAGGTAACACAAACCCGGGTTCCAACACTGTCACGGGTACGTTCCTTCACACGATCATCAAGCTTATATTTTATTTGATTCTAGATCCGAATAGAAGTTTCGTATCAAAAACATTTAGTGCATTGCTAATCTCATTCCATATGCATTTAGACGTTAGTTACGCAGTCTAGCTTAGCTGACGAAGAAAACTTCAAAAAACTAACACTGTGCTTAAGAGGCTTACATTAGGATGTAAGACATCCAATAATATTACCTGATGCCCATAGATTGGGTATTTCGACGTTATCATCGGCATGGATTGGTTAGCAAATAATCATGCAGTGATTGTCCTGTGACGAGAAGATAGTGCGTATTCCTTACGGAATCGAAATTCTATTGTTCAAAGAGACAAAGTGACAAGGAGAAGAAATCCAACGTTGAGCATTATAACATGTATAAAGCCCAGAAGTATAAGGAGAAATATGTTGTCAACTATTTTTTGGTGACAGGTTACGATGAAAGAAAACAAAGACAAGTCGAAGGAGAAGCGACTCGAAGACGTGCCGACTGTACGGGACTTTCCAGAAGTCTTTCTTGAAGACTTACCTGGATTACCACCGATACGACAAGTTGAAATTCCAATCGACCTTAGTCACCATGTTTTGCACTGTAGCTCAGCCCCGATAGATTCGCACCATCGGAAATGGAAGAAATTTCTACCCAACAACAAGAACTTTCTAACAAGGGATTTATAAGAACCATGTTCCTCACCCTGGAGAGCTCCTGTTTTGTTTGTCAAAAAGAAAGACGGATCTTTTCGGATGTGTATCGACTACCGTGAACTTAAAAGCTTACTTATAAAAAGAAAATCGATACCCACATCCGAGAATCGAGCGACTTGTTTTGATCAGTTAGCAAGATCAAAGTGTGTACTCGGAAGATCGATGATGCTGGTTTATCACCAACTCAGAGTTCGTGATGAGGAATTTTGAAATAATAAAAAGTGCTTATTATTTTGAAAATCCCACCCATGTGTGCATGCAAGTATAGAAAGTGACACATGAGAGTATCACTCTCATGTGTAGACATCCCATGCAACTTCAAACATGTGAACTCTTACACATTTGACTAGTGATTTTGATCTAAGACTAAGATACTTGAACTTGTGACTAGTTAGTGGCTCAAGCCATTTTTCTTTCCCCCCTTTGTGGCACCATACGCACGGCACACACACTTGGCAAGTGTGTGTGTTGACTAGTCAATAACTCTTACCCTAAAACCCTAAATTTCATCCTATAAATACATCTCATATCACAACTTAGGTTATCATCTCATTTCAAAGCCAACAACAAAAATCTCTTCTCTCCCTCCCTTGCTTGCTCACGGCACAAACACCCTCTCTAGGGTTTTCATTTTCTTTGATTCTTTTCAAGATCCAAGTGTTCTAAGTTCATTTCCAAGGGTTCCTAAGGTAATCCTAGTAATGGTGGTTGATTACAGGTTTCTCAAGATTATAGAAATAGGGATTCTAATTTTATAAGTGGGTTTTTATAGATCTAGTCATTTTGGGAATAGTATCCCTTGTGAATCCTACTTGTTTCTTCATTCCTATAAGTCTTTCTTTGGTCATCTCTTGTTTCCATTTCTTTTATTCTTAGGAATATTGATCAATATTTAAGAGTCCATGTGTTTGTGTTACTTTTCTAAAAAGAAATGATAAAAATAACTTGACAACTTTTATAAAAATGGAAGTATTATGCTTGTTGTTTTATAAGCTATGGTGAGATGAGTTGAAAAGTGGGTTGCAACAATAGATATGATGAGATTAGGTTAGATTTATGTGTGGTTTTGTTGTGGATTAGTTGTGAACGGAGATTAGGCTAGACTAGGCACTATTGTGAAAGTATGGGAGATTTTGGTTGTGTTTTTGGACAAAACGTGCTTGTTGTCCCGAAAATTGTATTGAGGTTATGAGCGGAGCTAAAAAAAGGTTTATTATTAGGCGTAAAAGTAGTTTTTGAAGAGCTTGTTTCGAATAGATAGTTTTTCACATATCGCACTTTAAAATCGGACTTAAAACGGCCAAGTTATAGCCAAATGAAAACTTCAAAATAATTTTCGCAAAACCAAATGAAAAAGCGTTGCATGATTGTGAATAGTAAATAGGTATTATCGACACTTTCGACATTTTTGGACTTTCTAAACTCTAACGAAACATATAGTAACACACAAATATAGATTATCATCATTTGAATGACGTCAATAACATATTTTAAGAAAACGATAAAGTTACTAAAAAATAGTAATTTTGTAAAACTTAGCATGATCGAACTTGGAATTAAGCGACTTATGGTTAGTTACGTCATTTTGAAAATTTGGAAACTTACAAATAAATGGGACGGTATTAACCATTAAAACTAAAAACTTTCCTAAAATAGAAACTTTCTAAAAGTAGTAATTTTTGGATAAACGCCAAACTTAACAAAAACTTGTAAAATATATAATATAGTCATACTTTATTAACAAACTAAATTCACAACACATATGGATGTCTTTTATCTTGAAAGCGTGTCATACAAGTTCGGTTATCTTTCGTTTACCTAAGACGCGTCATTTATTTAGGTCGCGTGTAGGATCCTCCGGCTTTATTTCTTCTTCGTTGATTATCGATTCACCACTTGCTTAAGGTGAGTTCATAGCCCTAAGTTTTGCCGATTTTCAAATGCTTTATACTTTGGGTGAAAACATTAGCGTTGCTTTTAAATTGGACATAAGTTCTTACGAGAGTTTTACATGGTTTTATGTGTTGCCTATGTTTTGCTTACCAACCACTATTGCCCAAACCTATCCATGAAACCGTTAGTCACCTAGGGCCTAATCAGATTGGTTAAGTGAGCGTGAATGCGTAAATAGATCTATTGGGACTAATTATCCCTATCTGCTTTGGTTCCACTTAACGAAGAACAAACGGATATATGTCATGTCGATGTGCGTTGTGGTGGTCTTTGGTTTGGGACACCAGTTAAGGGCAGGAATACTATGTGGCATGATATGATATGCCCTGTTGTTATTAGCATCGGTGTCATGAGCTTAGCGTAACAGTAAATACTTTTTATGTGATGTTGTATCTGTTATAGTAGTCGCATACGTTTTGAAATCTTGTGGTCCACTCTTGTATTAACTTAAACCTATGAATTCACCAACATTATGTTGACGTTTTAAACATGTTTTCTCAGGTGCTTAGCTTGGCTTGATTCTTGATGCTAAATGGAGTCTATGTGCTATGTGACTTCGCCAATTTCAAGACTTATCTATTTACATACTCGTTGTCATTGTCAAACTTTGTTATGCTTCCGCTACATTTAACTTTCTTATGACCGGTTGTAAAACTTAAATAAATTTTCTTTATGCAACGAGTACAATTTTTTTAAACGTCCATGATTAGTGGTCGTTCTTTATTGCTTTGTGTTCGGATTGTTATGACGTCACGCCCTCGAACACGTATTCCGTTCAGGCCCCGTCTGGGGGTGTGACAGATTTGTATCAGAGCCAAGGTTATAGAGAACCAGGTAGTTATACTAGGTCTGGTCTATAACCAGTATGTGATCCTATGTGCCTCTATCTGTGCTTACGTGTTGTCTATCCTTGCTATATATATAAGATTTCTATATATACTTGAGGCTATTATATATTTCCATATTTACCTTGCCATTCATTTCATCGTTTCTTTATGCCTTGCATGGTTTCATATAAAGGAGATTTATATAAACTTTTGCTTGTGCAGATCATGGCAGCTTCAGCTATTGCTATTTCTTCTGATTCTTCGGATGAGAGTGTGGGATCATCGCCCTCTCGGGTTATTCTTTTTGGTGATATTCCTACTGTTATTCCTTCTACTTCTGTGGTTGCTCCAGAGACTTCTACTATTGCTCCTGTTATTTCATCTGCCGCTCTTGTGGTTGAGATGACTCTTGTCGCTTCACCCACTGGATTGTGTGGCTTGGTTCCCTATTCGGATTTCAATTCTGATTCACCAAATGAGATGTATTCACCAGAGCACATTTCCCCGCAACTGGCTATTTCATCATTCTTATGCACCGATTCTTCTGAGGCTCCTGATTCTTCTGATGGACCACCTTCTCAGGATCCATATGTGATGGTTGTTTCTCGTTAGAGGAGCAAGGTAGCATCACGTCCATCATCATCATCTGATTTCCCTATTGCTCCTGTTACTACCCCTCCCGGGACTCGTCGTCGAGCAACTATTTTGATCCAATCTGGGGAGGCTATTCCTTTTGGTCGACCTTATCGCACCCATCTTAATGGGCCGCGTAAGTTGTTGACTGCGAGGAAGAGAGTTGGACCTATTCCTGCTCATAGACTTGCATGGAGGCGTGTATCACCTCGTGCTTCAGACCACCGCTCATCTTCTTCTAGTTCATCTTCGGATTCATCACCAGTTCATTCTTCGGGTTTAGATGCACCAGATCAGCTCATTCTGGATCTTTGACTAGAGATGTATCACCTAGATTGGGTTACCCTTTGAGGAGAACACCACGACGTAGTGAGCCATTTCTTCATTGGTGTGCTGCTCCATTATCTACTTTGTATCCACCGACTACATTAGAGTCATCATTAGGAGATTCATCAGAGAGACCACTGCATTCATCTTCACATTCTGCTAGACCATCACGCAAGAGATGTAAATCCCTGGTTGATTCTATACCATCATCTACACCAGTTATGGGATCATTAGCTCCTGCCCGTGCTGATATCTTACCACCTCATAAGAGGTTTAGAGATTCATATTCATCTGAGGCTAGCATAGAGGAGAATACCGAGGTTGATCCTATAGAGACTGTGGTTGATATGAAGTTAGGTATTGGTGATGGGGATGATGTTAGAGATCATATTAAGATTGACCCTAGGGATGTTAGGGATGACACCGAGGAGTATGAGGCTGACACCAGTGCTGGAGACACGGTTGAGGTAGGTATCGACCTTATGTCGGCATCGATTGTTGAGGAGAAGATTATAGAGCAAGCTGGAGAGGATTCTTCTGATTCGTCTGGCACTAGGGATGGCATTGTTAGGTCATTCGAGGATATG
>BQNB010156516.1:0-15259 GCA_026074375.1 Tanacetum coccineum | reverse complement strand
TGTGATTGTTCTATGAACATTTACAATGCTCAAGAAGAGCTACATAACTTTTTGAGTATAGTTTATCGTACGCTAACCACCATCCGTCTTGACATTGTCAAGCTCGTCGTCTCTATCTTCATTTGTTTTCTTTATTATTATTATTATTATCATTATCATCATTATTATTATTATTATTATTATTATTATTATTATTTTCGTGTACGAAACACACTGAAGATACGTCACCATTTCCTTCAGGACAATGTCCAAAATGAAACATCTCCATTAAAAGGTTGCATCTGAAGATAACATCGCTGACATTCTTTCTTTAACCCTCAAGCATGAATCGTTAAATTATCTTCGTCAAGGTTTAGGAATAATGGAACATATTCCATAAATCGTTCTGTTCTTTTCTTCTAGTTTCGATTCTAGTCCGTATTCCATTCCGTGTCGTGACAACTTAACTACTTCATCCGAAGTACTTTAAGTATTTTTAATTAGAGAAATACAAATTAAAATGTCACTCTTTTCGAAAAATTCATCAATTTCCCCAAACATCCCTTTTGTTAGCGGTCTGACGGCCCCCAGATCTATTCTGGAGGCCCCCAGATATATTTGGGACCGCCAGCAGCAGCTTGTAATACCATTTACTTTTTTATTCCAAAACCTAACACTTCCTCTCTTCTGCTACGAGTTGACGTCTACTCCACACCTAAACCTATACCCAATATCTCTCTATATAATCAATGGGTCATCCTCATAACCCAACACTCATAAGCATCGTTGCTTATGTTTTCAAGAGTCAAGTGAATTTCATAATAAAATACGTCTCATTATCAAACACATTCTTTACAATCGATAGACTTACAATCCATCACTTCATAATAAATCCCCTCACATACAAACCTTGGACTTCTCGATAAACGTATGTTTTTCTCACATCAAATGGTCCTTTTTACTTCTAAAACTTGTTCCTTCTCTACTTTCAAGAGTCCTCTCACTTCTAATAGTCTTCTCACTTCTGACAATCGCTTCACTTCTAATAGCCTTTTTGCTTCTAACGTTTCTTCTCACTCCTAAATGTTCTTTTTTTTACTTCTAATAAGTCTTCTCACCTCTAACATTTCTTCTCACTTCTAAACATTTTTTCTCTCTTCTAATAGTCTTGTTACTATTAGAATTCCTCATATATCTCTTGACAACTTAATTATTGTATCCGAAATATTTAAGTAATTTGCAAAATGCAAATGTCACTCATTCGCATAACATTCCACTTTCTAGAAAGTGAAGAACATAAAGAAGATATTCAATCTTCAAGTGTTATTTAGTCACCACACTTTTGAGTCTCTCATTATTCTTCCACCATAAAAGAACTACCTCATTTCACATCCCACCTTTGTTCCTCAACATCATAGTACAACATCAATTGTTATTGCAAATGATATATCAATCTTTTCTATCAACCTCTCGTCAACACATTCCTTCTTTAGTATTCGCTCATCCTTTTCCCACTTTTCGGGCCTATGGAATCATTTTCATTCCAATCAAAGGCGCACATCGTCTTCATCCTGTTTATTTTTTTATTCTTTAAGTAATATATATATATATATATATATATATTTATAGGACATTATTTTTACCAAGATATTACGTGTCATTCGTCTACTTTTAAAAGGTCATTCTCATAATATTTTTGTGTCAATCAATAAATGAATCCCATTCTCGTTTCTTAAAAGTTGGTCTAATCTTTCTCCATAAACATACATCTTGAGTCTTTTAATTATATCATTTATATTGTTGTTTTTAAAATAATGATTGCATGTGTCCAATATATATATATTGACATATTTTGCCAAGATATTAAGTGTCATTCGTCTACTTTTAAAAGGTCATTCTCATAATATTTTTGTGTCAATCAATAAACGAATCCCATTCTCGTTTATTAAAAGTCGGTCTAATCTTTCTCCGTAAACATACGTCTCGATTCTTTTTATTTCATCATTTAGGTTGTTTTTAAAATAATGATTACTTGTGTCTAGTTTCTACTTCTCTTTCAAAGTGTCATACTTTAGAATAATAAAACCTAGAAGTGCATGTCTAGTTCCCCGCTAATGTTTTGCTATATGTATATGTGCACTTGTCTACTAACTTTGTTTTGTAGCACAACAATATCTTGATTCCTTGGTTCCCCAAACAAGGGGGAGCATACACCGAGGGGGAGCACTTGCAAGCGCTCTACTCATTTAAATTGCATCGAACTTCTTGAGCATCGATGGTAATTTATTTGATCCATGGATCCGTTAGAGTCAATATACAAGGAATGATATTATCATGGGGACGCAATGAGCAAGGGGGAGCTAGGAGATATGTGGGTAAATAGCATGGAGTTGGTTAAACCATGATGATAGAAGACTTCACTAGGATGATGCAAGCTCACCTTTATAGGAAGATAGGATTGGAGATTGTCAAATACGATGAAGGGCTCATCCATACTCCAAATACTTCACCTCATCTACTTCAAAATCACCTTCAACCTTCAGGTTTCGTCTAATACTTTCTACTTATATACTTGAAGTACCTACAATTCTATCATGCCTTCTTCTCATCTATCATGACCTCTCCTAAATTATCAAAGAAACACAAAACCACCTCAACCTTATTTCTCATGTTTCTTCTCATTCCTTTAACCTATATACTTGGAGCACCTACCTTTTCCTCATTCCTTCAACATATACACTCAAAGCACCTACCTCATTCTCATTCCTCCAACCTATATACCCGGAGCACTTACTTTCTTCTCATGTCTTCCTCTCATTTCTTATAACCTCCTCTCAACTATCCAAGAAACACAAAATAACCTTCAACCTTTATTTCTCACGTCTTTTTCCTCATATCTTCAATCTATATACACGGAGCACCCACCTTCCTTTCATTCTTTCACACTACATATACTAGGAGCACCTACCTTCTTCTAATTCCTCCAACATATTTACCTTACACACTTACCTTCTTCTCATACCTCCAACCTATATGCTCCAACCATAATCCACATTATACCTTTTTGCTTCGACAAAAGGGGGAGAAGAGAGTGTAAACGAGTAACTTTTAAACTTTACTATGTGCTATAGTTTACATATTTTGTCATCATCAAAAAGGGGGAGATTGTTAGTGCAAATATTATGATATTTAATCTATACGATCTCTTTATGTTTTGGTGATGACAAACATGTGACTTGTAATACGTAACGTAAAGTGCGCAAGTTACTCGTAATCACAAATCATCAATGCATACATGCATCTACATTTCTCGACGTCTCAAGTCTACATCAACACCGACATTTGTTTGGAAGTTACTTGTTTACACAAATCATCAATGCATACATGCATCAACATCTCTCGACGTCTTAAGTATGCATCAAGATGGACATTGGTTTACACCCGACATAAATCACATAAGGTAGTACAAACAACCATTAAACTTGTAGGATGATCAAAGAAATAAGTTTTTGTCTTAAACTTTACATTTTTAAAAATGTAACAAAATAATTTTTCCAAAAATCAATTAGACAAATTATTTTTTTAATTATAAAGAAATGTTTTATGTGGTAATTATTTCAAAATTCAAAATACGGTTCTTTTCCCCCCAAAACATATTAAACTTTCACCAGACAAGTTTGTCACCACAAAAAGACAAAAACAAGAGCATCTGTCGGGGCAGTCCCTTAAATAGGCCGATTCCCCCTTAAATATCTGGCGGTCCCCTAATATATCTGGGACCGCCGTTTCCTGACAGGCTATTTTTCAGCTCCTATAAATAGTGGGTCACCTCCAACTATTTTTACAACCCTTTTGCATGATTTTCTTTCAGTTCTTTCTCTCTCTAGATCTCACTAAATCTCTCTAAATCTTTGATCATTCAACTTGGTTAATCTTGTTTAAATGTGATCAAATCTTCTATCCTTTACTCCTTTCCTCAAGTGCAAGAGAAGAACTTCGGTCATCTTCAAGATTTGAAGTTATGTAGTCTAATTAGTCCATTTGTACCATTTGTTACATATAGATCGAGTACATGTCTTCCAATCTTTAGTAGTGTGTAGATCCAAATGATGTATATATTTGGATGGGTTGATTGTGGGTTGGTTAGTATTTTAGGCCTTAAAATGCATTGGTGAAGTGGTAGATTGGTTCTAGCTAATATTAGGACTCAACATCTAGCTTAGTGTCGAAAAATAATGTAAGCGACGCGGTTTATGTGTTTAGGCCATAAAACACAAGGTTTGTTATGTTGGGCCATAAAACATAACGGGTTTGGTTGTACCCGAAGAAGAACTCGACATCTAGCTTAGTGTCATATATCTAGGACCGCTGTTTCCTGACATGCTGTTTTTCAGCTCCTATAAATAGTGGGTCACCTCCAACTATTTTTACAACCCTTTTGCATGATTTTCTTTTAGTTCTTTCTCTCTCTAGATCTCACTAAAATAAATCATCGTCGGCGCGTTTGCATTTTTTTTTTTCTTTTACCTTCGCTTTACTTATTTATTTACATTTATCGCTTTACTTTTATACTTGCATTGTGCTCATGATTGCTGTGAATGGGTTGGTTTGTTATATCATGTTGTTTAAAGTTGTGTAAGCTCTTTAGTGCCTAATTATTGTGAGTGTGGTTTATTGTTTAGAATTGCTTTAGCTATTGTAAATATGATGGACATTCTCATATTCGTCACACTTGATTGGTGATTTGATACAAAAGATCTGTTCTAAAAAAAACTCCTTCTGGAGGCCTGGGGTCCATCAATAAAGCGGCCCCTGATATACTTGGCGGCCCCCATATATATATGGGACTGCCGGTAGAAGAGTGATGTAATCTTTGATCTTAAAGTTTTATTAATAAAAACGTATACCCCCCCCCCCCCCCCCCTCTATGGTTTCCACAATTAGTATCCGAGTCACGTCTCTCTAGTTTTCAAAAGAAATGGAATTTTTAAAATAAAGTCATGACTCCATGTATAAAAAATTACTATGAAGGGGGATTAAATATGAAAAGTGTTTTATTGTTTGATTCGTACTACTTTTGTTATTAAATATACTTTTCTTAAAAGAACTTAGAAGTGCCAACTTATATTTGTCTAAGTAGTAAGAGTAGAAAATGATGTTAAAACTCAATTTCATGTGCGAATAACTTTTTAAAGTGTATGGTCTTCAGTTAAGTTTACAAAATGATTTTAACAAAAATGTGTGTTTTGGGGATGTCTTGGTGGCTCCACTTTTCTGGTCATAAATGTTAGGGCTCGCCCTCAAATATATCGAGGGGCCGTCACCTTTATGGGGGCCGTCTGTCTGTTTCAGCAGAATTTGGTAAACTTCGAAAAATCATTAAAGAATTAACCGTAAAGTCCATAGAAGGTCGTTGCCACCGCATTCTCAAAGGTTAATTGAGTTACTTTACATTAAAAATACTTCCAAGTCTTCATTCTAAACATAAATAAGTCAGAAATGCAAAATACTACCTAGTGGTCAAAACTTTGAGTTTCATTTTAACGTAAAACTTATATTTTACATTTTCCTTTGAGTCGGCCATTTCTAATTGATATATCTTTGAAAATAGTGTATTTGTCCTTTCAAAATATTGATCTTAATTAATTTTTGAAATGGGGAGGAACTATTTTATTTTCAAATCAAATCAAGCTAAGTATACATCGTTATATCTAATACACAAAACAACGACGAATATCCTTATGTGTATGCTAGATGATTATGTGTGTTTACTTTTGTTTCAACTTGGTTAATAGATATTAATAAGTAATCATTACTATTTGTAATTGAGCTAATTTATAATCTAAAACTTGTGCTAGTATGCTATTCTGTATGTTACTAGTTTTTCGGATTATGCCTAATAGGAATTACGCTAGATTTCTTGTGTTAAGTTGCAAAATTGTTTGTGCATTGCATATAGGCATAGATCACTATATTTACAAGTGTTACATAAACATCTTGTAGATCATTTTGAGTGTAGTAACCCACTTAGGAATGAGAGTTTAATAGTTTGTCAAGTGTGTGGAAAAATAATGTTCTAAGATCATATATTAAAACCCGTCACTAAAATATTTCCAACACATCAACTCTCTTCCAACAAGATGTCTAAATCTTTTCATCATCTTGCGGTGTTTGACCTTGGGTTGGTTAAACAAAATAAAAGATTATATTAATACATTGGTAATTAAGTAAAAGAAAATGTATTTTTAAACTTTGCTTGTGCTTGCATTGTTCTAACACACACACATAATTATATTCTTTTTATAAACATATAGTGTTTTACAAAAGATGTGTGTTGTATTAAAATGGTTAGAAAAATCATTCATATACTATAAAATATCAAAAACTATGATATATGCATAATCAACATACTATTTTTTCCACACAAAATATATGACAATCTTGAAGTAAGAAATTAACTTGTCATTATTCATCAACATCACACTTACAACTAGTCTTAGGATTAGTGGAACACACTATGAAAATATGTATTTCTCTTCTTTTAAAAGAATGTTCGTGAGGGTCAAGAAAGATTTCGAATATATATCAACTCATTATTCAAACTATGATTGATGTTATTATCGAATCTAATTGACAAGTTTTTGAGTATGGACAAGAAATCAGATTCTTATTTGTCTAGCTTTGAGATTATATCAAAATGTAACAAGATATATTATCTTAAACCTACATACTCAATCACACTCGATTGATATGAAAATAACGACATCCTTTTCTAAGACGATAAGAATATGCATCGGATCATAACTCACACTTGTGTAAATGATGTCATATTGAGTCTACTTGTCCAATAGTTGTGTTCCAAATATTTGGCAAATACATGCATAAAATACACAATGAAGTAGGATCGATGACTTGAATGTTTTGTCCAAAATATTCAAGTAATTTACCTTGCAATGCAATTGGTAAAGTCGTCATCTACGGAAAAGCACAAACATGAGCAATATGTCACATCATATGTAACTTTGCTAAAACATTCAATAAGCCACACTCAAGATACAATAATATCCTTCATCAAAACTTTCTCTTACTTTACCAAATAAGCATAATATTTCTTCTTCACCACATGAGAACCATTTAACCATCTAAGGTTAGGACTAGGAAGAATTGAACATATTCCACAAACCATTATCTTGCTTTCTTTCAATAAGTGATCGTAAGAGGATTTCGAATATGAAGATGATTATTATTCAAACGATAATCAATCTCATCATTCAATCTAATTACAAAATTAGAATATGAACATGAAATCGGAGGACTTAGGATTTTTTCTAGATACGGAAATATCAATTCAATATGACATGGATATTTTTTCCGAGTATTATGTTTCAGCCATCCTTGGTTATCATGGAAATCACGAGTCGATTGTAAAGACAACAAGATTAGTCATCAAATTGTAACTACATTGCAGATGAACGAGTCTCATTGAGTCTAAAAGTGTTCAAATGTTTGTGTTTATTAGTAAGGTCAAATTACACATGCCCTTAAATTAACACATCTGAGTAGGATTGATGATATAATTTCATTGGGAAAACCATAAGTACTCAATTGATGAGCAGACTTGGATATCATTTCCGGAAAACTCAATTGAGAACTCTCTTATAACTTATAGATAGCTTCTCCTGATAACCTAATATCAACACTATCTCCCAAGTAATAAGATAATGATCCTTAACCTTAATTTTGGACTTCCTGATCAATGGATCCTTCGTCCTAAAAATTTATCTTTTTTTCAGTATGGTAAATCCGCCTTATAGGGCCCCACGTGGGGACATTTAGATTTAAAACTCTTATCTTTGTTGATCTACTTGCTTAAACGTCCAACATTAATGTAACTAACCTTATAATAAAATTGTCATTATTTTTGCAAAGAAACATTCATAAGATCTTATTAAGGTAAATTAAACTTAATTGGATTTCTTTCATAAAAGACATGCAAATGTAGTATTCTTTAAATACTCTTATTATAGAGCATTACACATTGTCACTCTTTAGCATACTCCTAGGTTCTTGATGACTCATTCTCTCTTATACCTACAACAACTTACTTGCTCTCTCATTTAACTTTAGAATTCTACACATCTTGATTAGGATTATACGAACGACATTATAGCAATTAGTTGAGTCATGTTAGGCCTGCTCATAAAATGATAATATAAGATTTTATCCTTTGCTGCACTTCATTAGGAAAATATAGGAATTCTATTTTGTCTAACATGAGAATGACTACTAGAGAACCTATTGGACTAGAAATTCAGTTTGACCTAACAGTTGAATTGCTTCCTGGAGAGAAGTTGGGTTCGTGGTATAACCTATAAAAATGGCCGTGTTTAGCCTAAATTGTGCACACAATGATTAGTCTGATATTCATTCTATAATTTGAGTAAACTGACTCTTCTTAAATATGCCTAATGATTAGTTTCAATCGATAGATTTGTAATTTTCATTAGGAGTGCACACTAAGACAAGTAGAAATTATTGTTTCTCCTTAGTCATCTAGACTACATGCACCTCACATATGTGCTTTGAAGTTTCATGATGATAACTTGCTCCCCACGTAATGCAATTATATGCTTTCATGTTTATCTTAATGCTCAACGTTTATTTGCTTAGCTATTGAAGGGTGTTGTTGTAAAAGCATTTGTCTTTTTTTTGCAATTTAAATAAAATATCACTTTAGTTTATTAAATAATTACTATGCACCTCGTTGGCTAAATGCTAACATGTTTTACATAATGATTGCCATTAAAATTATCACGTTTTGTATGCGTCATTTTAAATGACTTACGTGTTAAATGTGCACCTACACTATGTTAGTTTAATGTATGACAATTTATATTTAAATGTCATATAGTCTTACACATTAATCTTGTTGATTATTGTGTTGATGCATGCTTAGATAAACTTGCATGCTTATATCTATATATCTTATGCATCTAGGTATATATTTTCTCACACTAGAATATTTTTCTTCGCGTCCGTGTCACAAATGTAAAAAGTCAAATGAGTCATAAAACGGTTTTATATCTCCTAGAGTCTTCACTCACACATTCTCTTAATCATCATCTTGCTTTCTTCTGAATAATCCACTCTTTTGTCAAGAAAAAGTTAGATACAAATCTAACACTCCTCCTAGTAGGTTTGACAACTTAAATATTTCATCTGAAATATTCAAGTATCTTTAACTTGCGATCGCAAACGTTAAAGGTCATATCCGAAAATCCCTATTCAAGCCTTTTAACAACATAAGTTAAAACGCTCTCCCTTTTCTCTTCGACGAAAACATTCTTTCTCTTCAACGAAACATTATTTCTCTTCAACGAAACATCCTTTCTCTCCGATGAAAACATTTTTTTCGACGAAAAAATTTCTCTTTTTGACGAATACCACTCTTCTGTCTTTGAACACACTTCTTCCTTCCACTCAACCACGCTCTTCAACCATAGAAGATGGCTAATTCTCTTTCCTCCTTATATCGCTACCACTTTTAAGACAACCGTATACTATCGTTTGATTGTTTATAAACATGCGCAATGCTAAGAAAGAGTACATACACTTTCTAAGTATAATTTATATTCCTACACATCCGTTCTTGACATTGTCAAGCTTGTCGTCTCTATCTTTGTTTGTTTTCTTTATTATTATTATTATTATTATTATTATTATTATTATTATTATTATTATTATTATTATTATTATTATTATTATTATTTATGCGTATGAAACACACGAAGATACGCCACATTTCTTCGGGACAATGTCAATGGGAACACATCTCCAACGAAAGGTTGCGTTTGAAAATAAATCATCGGCATTCTTTATTTACACTCAAGCCGGGAATCCGTTAAAGTATTTCGTCAAGGTTTAGGAAATGATGAACAGTTCATAAATCGTTCTCTTCTTTTCTTTTAGTTTCGATTCTAGTCCGTGTTGTTCCATACAGTACATGACAACTTAACTACTTCATCCGAAGTACTTTAAGTATTTTTAATTAGGGAAATGCAAATTAAAATGTCACTCTATTTGAAAAATTTGTCAATTTCCCCAAACATCCTTCCTGTTGGCGGTTCGGCGGCCCCCATAGCTATTCTGGCGGCTCCCATATATATTTGGGACCGCCGGCAGCAGCTTGTAATACCATTCATTTTTTTTATTCCATAACCTAACACTTCCTCTCTTCTGCTACGAGTTGACGTCTACTCCACACCCAAACCTATACCTAATATCTCTCTATAGATCAATGGGTCATCCTCATATCCCAACACTCATAAGCATCGTTGCTTATGTTTTCAAGAGTCAAGTGAATTTCGTAATGAAATGCATCTCATTATCAAACACAATCCTTACAATCGTCATACTCACAAATCCCCTCACATCTTGGTCTTCACTTCTCGTAATCGTTTTTTCTCACCTTAAATGCCCTTTTCACTTCTGAACGGTTCTTCTCACTTTTGATAGTCGCTTTACCTCTAATAGCCTTTTTGCTTATGACTTTTCCTCTCACTCCTAAATGTTCCTTTTCACTTCTAATAAGTCTTCTCACCTCTAACGTTTCTTCTCACTTTTAAACATTTCTTCTCACCTCTAATAGTCTTGTTACTATTAAAACTCCTCCTATATCTATTGACAACTTAATTATTTCATTCAAAATATTTAAGTAATTTGCGAAATGAAAATGTTACTCCTTCGCAAAACCTTCCACTTTCTAGGAAAGTTTTAGAACTCAGAAGATATTTATTTTCAAGTGTAAGTTGAGTACCACGTTGTTGAGTCTCTCATTATTCTTCCACCATGAAAGAACTACCACCCATTTCACATCCCACTTTTGTTCCTTAACATTGTAACCAACAAAACACCAAACAAACCTTTGAATTCCCAATCATCCACCTTTGTCTCGATAGGATAATATGATTCAATTGTTAGTTGCTATTGATATATCAATCTTTTCTATCAACTCTCGTCAATAAATGTTCCTTATTTAGTATCGCATTATTTTCCCATTCTCGGCTTTATGGGAAATCAGCTTTATTCACACTCCAAGTGCAATCGTCTCCATCTGTCTTATTTTCATTTTTATCCTTCCTCCTTTTTAAAAGTATATATTATATATCTATTATATATATATATTATATATTATATATATGAATATTTCGACCCAGGATATTTTAAATATCATCTCGCTCTACTTTTAAAAGGTCATTTTCAGTAATTTTTTTTGTCTCATGTCAATCAATAATGAATTCTCATCTCGTTTATTAAAAGCGATCTAATCTTTGTCCTTAAACTGTGTCTTGAGTCTTTTAATTATATCATTTAGATTGTGCTTTTAAAACAATGATTGTCATGTGTCATAGGCTTTTAAAACTTTCTCTTAAAGTGTCATACTTTAGAATACTAACACCTAAAATGCATGTCTAGTCTCCCAATAATATCTTGCTATATATATATATATATATATATATATATATATATATATATATATATATATATATATATATATATGTGTGTGTGTGTGTGTGTGTGTGTGTGTGTGTGTGTGTGTGTGTATGTGTGTATGTGTGTGTGTGTGTGCACTTGTCTACTAACTTTGTTTTGTAGCACACATCCATATCTTGATTCCTTGGTGCCAACAACGCGGGGGCATAATCTGAGGGGGAGCGCTTACAGCGTCCTAGTCATTTATATATGAATTCATAAACGTATGAGTTTTGATTGATAATTTATTTGAAAAATTTCCATGGGACGTCAGCTTTAGAATTCCTTTTCAAGGAATGTAATTATCATAGGGATGCAATAAGCAAGGGGGAGCTAGGAGATATGTGGTTAAATAGCATGGATTTGGTTAAACCGTGATGATAGAAGACTTCACTGGGATGATGCAAGCTCACCTTTATAGGAAGATAGGATTGGGGATTGTCAAATACGATGAAGGGTTTATTCATACTCCAAATACCTCACCTCCTCCACTTCAAAGTCACCCTCAACCTTGAGGTCCTCTTCTCATACCTTCAACTTATATATTTGAAGTGCCTACTTTCCTTTCATGCCTTCTTCTCATCTATAACGACATCCTCTTAATTATCCAAGAAACACAAAACCGCCTCAACCTTATTTTTTATGTTTCTATTATCTACAATTTTTTTATTTACTTGGGATCACGTACTCTTCTATCATTCCTTCAACCTACACACTCGAAGTACCTAACTTCTTATCTTGCATACTTCTTATATCTTCTCCTCATACCTCAAACATATATACTCGGAGCACCTATCCTCTTTTCATTCCTCCAACATAATCCACATTATACCTTTTTGCTTCGACAAAAGGGGGAGGAGACGGGGTTGAGTGTAAGAGAAAACTTTTAAAAACTTCACTTTGTGTTATAGTTTACTTGTTTTTGCATCATCAAAATAGGGCGGAGCTTGTTAGTGCAAATCTTATGATATTTAATCTATACGATCTCTTTCTGTTTTGTGATGACAACATCCTTTGTGGACTTGTAATAGTAGTAAGTGCGCTAGTTATGTAATCACAAATTCAATCTATGCATACATGCTTGACATTCATGACGTTCCTTCAAGTCTACATCAAGAATTCTCTTACGTCTCAAAGTCTACATTACAACGACATTTGTTTGCACACGACTGTTAATCAATAAGTTATGTATGAACAACATTAAACTTGTAGGCATGATCAAGGGCAAATAAGTTTTTGTCTTAAACATACATTTTATTAAATGTAACAAAACAATTTCTCCTAATTAAATTAGCTTAATTATTTTTCAAATTAATAAAGAAATGTTTTATTTGTAATTATTTTCAATATTCATAACTAGCCATTTTCCCCCCAAAATAAGTGACACTTTCACAGAAAAGTTTGTCGCCATAAAAAGATAAAAACTGGAGGTCTGTCGGGGCGCTCCCTTAAAGTAGGCCAGCGGCCCCTTAAATATTCGGAGGACCCTAATTATCTTGGCACGCCATTTCCTGAAAGGTGTTTTTAGCTCCTTATAAATAGTTGGGTCACCTGCAAAACTATTTTATAACCTTTTGTACGATTTTTCCTTTCAGTTCTTTCTCTCTCTAGATCCACTAAATCTCCTAATTCTGTTGATCATTCAAATTGGTTTTAATCTTGTTTTAAATGTGTTCAAATCTTTTATCTTTCCTCAAAGTGCAAGAGAATAACTTGTGGGTCTATCTTCAAGATCTGAAGTTTTGTAGTCTTTGGATAGTCCATCGGAAAAATTTGTTCCATATAGATCGAGTTCCATGTATTTCAGAACCGAAGTTATATAGTCTAGTTAGTCCATTTGTTACATATAGATCGAGTCCATGTCTTCCAATATTCAGTAGTGTGTAGATCCAAATGATGTATATATTTGGATGGGTTGGTTAGTATTTTAGGCCTTAAAATACATTGGTGATGTGGTAGATTGGTTCTAGCTAAGATTAGGACTCGACATCTAGCTTAGTGTCGGAAAATAATGTAAGCGACGCGGTTTATGTGTTTAGGCCATAAAATACAAGGTTTGTTATGTTGGGCCATAAAACATAACGGGTTTGGTTGTACCCGAAGAAGAACTCGACATCTAGCTTAGTGTCAGAAAATAATGTAAGCATTGGTATAAGGTTTTCTCCCCCGAAAGGGAGCTTGTTGATTAGTGAAGTAACTCTCGAGTTGGATACTTGATTCGCGAATTAGTATACATGAGAATCAATGATAAAAAGATTCCGGAAGAGATATTCCCGGGTCGTATGTCCCAACGAGGCTGCAATTGAAACACTTTACTTATTTATTTACATTTATCGCTTTACTTTTATACTTGCATTGTGCTCATGATTGTGTGAATGGTTGTGTATATCATGTTAGTTAAAGTTGTGTAGCTCTTTGTGCTAAATATTGTGAGTGTGGTTATATTGTTAGAATATGCTTTAGCTATTGTAAACCTATGATTGACACTTCTCATATTACGTCAAACTTGATTGGTTATTTGATACAAAAGATCTAGTCTAAAAACCTCTTCTGGAGGCGGTCCCATAAATCAAGCGGCCCCCTGATATACTTGGCAGCCCCCATATATATATGGGACCACTAGTAGTAGAGTGATGTAATCCTTGATCCTAAAGTTTTATTAATGAAAACGTATTCACCCCCCATCTACGGTTTCTACAACCTTCCTCATCTTCTAGTTTATTCTCACAGATGCTTCAAAGATAATTATCTTCTTGCCATCTGCTAGAGCATGCAACTGTACTTCCCCATTGAAAGTTTTGACCACGCCAGTAGACCAGAATTGTTCAAAGTAAGAGATATATATATATATATAGTGAGATTAACCATTAATGCATATCTTATAGGTTGTGCATTCAGAAAATCCATAATTTGTTCAAACCCATCACTTTCTGTAGGTTTAGACAAAAATGCAACCATGTTATGAGTATCTGTAAACTTTAGGTCGTCATTTGTGTTGGGTTTTGATGATGGATGATAAAATTGAGTTAGGGTTTGTGATTAGAGAGTTTACGAAAGTATGAAATCGATTAAATGACTGATTGAAACCCTTAATCAAAGTATTTATGAAAATACCCTCAACAGCATTAACTTTTACCCAACAGTAGTAAGTTATGCCTAGCAGCATTAACTTTCATGCAATAGTAGTAAGTTATGCCTAGCAGCATTAACTTTCACCCAGCAGTAGTAATTTATGCCTAGCAGCATTAACTTTGAG
This sequence comes from Tanacetum coccineum, assembly GCA_026074375.1. NCBI lineage: Eukaryota > Viridiplantae > Streptophyta > Magnoliopsida > Asterales > Asteraceae > Tanacetum > Tanacetum coccineum. Next base: position 492 of record BQNB010156516.1, on the reverse strand, counting down.
TCACCAGCATTAACTCCAATTTTATTCCAAACAGCTTTTCCATCATCAATTTAACACTTTTCTTTGCTTTTCCTGCAAAATGTTAGTCCAAAAATCAAGAAAACACAAGCCATAGCAATTTTCTTAATTATCTTAGTATTAATTATACCTAGCAGTTTTAAGTAAAACTAACAGTAGTAACTCAGCTGTATTAAGTATAACCAACAGTACTAATTATACTTAACAGCAGAAACTTTTAATGACAGGAATAACATTACTAATTCATACAAAACTCTACAAAAATATAAAGAGATAAAAGACTTTAAAGATTCATCATTCCAATACTAACAATAAAATATTGAAATCTACTTACATCAAAAGCTTTTGTAAGCAAATCTACAACATCCTTGTCAGTATTGATTTTGACCATTTGAATCAATTTCTTTTCATTGCAATCTCTAATAAAATGATGTCTGATCTTTATATGCTTTGTTTTTTTAATGAAAAACAGGA
>BQNB010156515.1:1903-15259 GCA_026074375.1 Tanacetum coccineum | reverse complement strand
CTTGATTGGCTCAACTCGGCTATCTCCCAGCTCAGTCTGCTATTGAACCTGCAAAAAAGAGAATAACCCGTGAATTAACAATTAGTGCTAAATCAATCCTTCTTTATAAAATCTGTTAAAATATATAATTAATTGAGCCTATGTTAAAGCATGTAGAAAATAAAGTCCAAAACAGCTTCTCATAGATATGGTTAAACTTTTTATTTGTATGCATGAAAATTTTGAAATTCCTCATATGCACAATGATGTTGATATTGGAACACTTTACCTGAGTCGGCTGTATTCATGATCCCTCCACTATAGGCTTTGAAATTTCTTCTTGGTTTCACCTGAAGAGTCAAGACGACAATAGCAACTATATGAGAGTTTAAGATATACAAAACAACATGTGCGAAAAAAATTAACGGAGTAACACATCATACATGTCAAAAAGTAGATACTTAGGATATTACTGTTTGTACCTGTACATGTTGATCAAGCACTGATTCAAAGCACGTATCATGGGTGTCCCACTCGTAGCCCCAGAATGTTAAGCCATCATTAGGCACATACGCTAATGCGAATGCAATACCATGAGCAATATTAAGCCTTGTACCCCAATGTAGTCCTAAAACCGCGCCTACTCCATAAAGTACATCTCCTAAACTACCCTTCTGTATGTCTTGATAAACCAAATACATCACACCAAATAACATATACCAAATACATCAGGAAGCAAAAATATGCAAGTTCTTGTTTAAAAAACATAGGAAGAAAAAAACAACCACCATAGGTGTGGTAGAGTATATTTGAGGCACATGCTATAATAGACCAGTTAAGAGGCAACATTTTTAACTTTTTGCTATCATACAAAATGCAACTATCTAAACCATTAGTTATATAAGAGCGTGAATGTGGACTACAAAATTTAGCCTTATGTCAATTACTATTGGAATTACAATATACAACATCAAATATAAAGAAAACAGAAATTTAAATTCCCTCTCTATAAATATGTGTCCAATACTCCATGACAGCAAACACCCAAGTCCATGAATTAGTTACGCCCGTCTACTTACATATAAATGTAGTTACCCTGGCTTACTTGTGCACTACTCTATTGTTGGGCACATCTGTTATACCCATATATAATCAACTTTATTGCAGATAACCATTTACTTAGTTGCACTAATATATACACATAGATTAATAGATTAATTTAATACACGCATTAAACACATCAAAAGCCTACAGAAAAAAATAATCAGCAAGACGGAAGAACGAAACATGAAGAATGTTGTGAGATTAAGGACTCATCTATGTTTACTTAGCAAGTCTTCCTTAACTTACGATTCTTCCTTTTCTCTCTGTATCTTAAAACCAAGGCTTCCCAATTTGCGTAGGGTTGCTCAATTGTGTCACTACTTTCAACACAGGTCCATAGATTAGTTAAGTTTACTGATTTCAGAGTTTTTCTGCAGAACAGGCATGATCATGATCTGCCTAGAAAACAAAAACAAAGGTCAAACTATTAGCTTTATAACTTGCAAGAATAAGTAGGACTAAATTATAATAAACTGACCCGTTAAGAAATCAAATACGTCAAAATCAGTGTTTTGCGAGTATGGAGGACCAGGCCTGCGAGTATGCTCATACTCTTTTATAAGGAGGCTCAGGCCTGTGAGTATGGAAGTGGTACTAAAAACCCGCTATGGCTGCAGCCACGTGGTCGCCCCGCCAAGATCCGGGTTTCGACAAACAACGCTTTCTGAAACAACAAAGGCAGACAAATCTCATCATCGCCCGTATTATAAAAAAGTCGTTAGCATACTGACAGGCGAAACACAGTCCATCATTATCCCAAACAAAACATCTAGTGGGATTCAGAAAGAGTGGAGAGAGGAGAGGCGAGAGAGACACGTATGATGCTACGTGTTACTAATTTGAGAGAATGAAGAATAGAGCGGGTAGTTGTATGGGGTTAAACAAAGAAAGAAATCCATACAGATCGGGGCAGCATGAAGGTTTATACCGGGTTTGATCGGGGCAACATCAGGCATAGTACATGGATCGGGTTTTTAATAAAATATTCCAAATGGATCGGGTTTTTAATAAAATATTCCAAAGCATCCCAATAATTGTATAGATTTAAAATAAAATTCAACTAGGTCGGATACTCCTAAAGGTCAATTTAACCCGAATTTCTGACCTGACTATCCATCCTACACTACGAGGCTGAGATAGATTAGTAACCCAGAAAAACAGCGACATCCGCCATGGTTGCAAAGCTAATACTTTGCCCTCCGAAGATGCAAATGTCAATGACTTTAGGCTAACGTATTCAAAATCATCACAGCCTCAAAATGGAGCCCTTAACGACTTTGTTGCCTAAGTGAATGAAAAAAAACAGAATGCCAACTGATTTTTGGTGCACGCAGAGCATAAATGTATTATACGCACAATGTCAAGCTTAATAAGCTCGACCCGCCACAATGGCCCTTCTTTTCAATAGGTTCGGATAAATTATTGAAATTCGTCATAGCCTCCAATATTCAAGCCTTGAATTGCCTGAAAAACATAAAAGGGACACACGTCCGCCTTGGCTGGAAGCTTAATAAGCTCATACCACGACGACGCACACAATAACACTCATCTCCAAAATGCACCCTTTAAAGGCTTCACCGGAGTGACTTTCAGATTCTTTAGCATCACATAGTTGCTATGGCTACAATTCAATACGTTGGCCCACCAAAACACCAATGGGAACGCCTTTAACCGAAGCACATCAGACATTTTGTGCACTTCGGTTCCGAAAAAAGCGTAGACATCCGCAATGGTTGCAAACTAAAATGTTTACCCTGCCAAAACACGAATGTTTACGCCTTTAGTTGAAGCTATTAAAATCCATGCCAGCCTCATAATAACGATTGCCTACTGAACCAAACCCGCGATGGCTGCAAACGTAATAGTTTGCCGCGCCAAATCGCGGTTCCAGTCACATTGCTAATGTGTTATGTGTATAGTAAACAGCTCATGTCTTATAAATAAGCCATAAGCTTAACAAACCAACCCTATAGGCAGGCAAAAACTCAACAAACCAACCCCATAAGGCCAATGCACTACATGCCTGCAAATATAATAATTGGCCCCGCGATAATTACATGGCTGCAAATATAACAATAGGCAAGCGACCATTATTTTCAAAACACCCTATCAAACAACAATATCTTCTACATCATGTTTTATTGCATATTTGTATAGAATTATCGAATACAACAAAAAATAAATTAGATAACAGAAAAGTTTGGGTTAACCTGTGCAATTCACGACATCAAAACATATACCCCCATCAGGAGTGAAACACATATGGCACCCATATTTTTGTTGGTGATTTTAGTGTCATCATACATTTTGTGTAATGGCGATTTACCCGAGACCAAAAGGATTTCAAGTTAAGTTATAATACGAGTTTGGAGGTGTGGAGTAAACGCTTGTATAAACTATTAACTTGATTTCAATTTCGATAATGGTAAACGTTGTGAATGTATATCAAGAGATAAACACCTTGATGTTTTCTATAGTGACATAAATTCATTTTTTACCATAATGTTGCAATGGTTCAAAAGATATGGTTATTTGCGTTAGTGACAGAAGTTTGTCGTCGCAAATATACATACGCCTTCAAAGGCTGCAGTTAGTGATAGTTTTTAACTGTCACCAATTCGTTGTAGAAAGTAATTGAAGGGGTGTGACCATTTACAAAAAGGTGTGACTTTTCACCAAGGGTCACAATTTTTTTCAACAACCACCATTTGTTTATTATAAGATAGACACAATTTTGGTCATTCATAATCACATGAAGAATCATAACAACATACAATCTTCTTTATGTTTTTGCTCTTATTCTTGTGCCTAGAATTTGAGTGTGTTCTTGTCTTATCCCATATACGAATTTCGTGTAACCCAAGGCACAAATAGGGTCGAAATATTGTATTCGGAAAGTGAACTATACACGATTCAAGAATTATCCAAGCAATCTTTGATTATCAAGACCCTAAAAACCAACAAACGAATACAATATTTTTAATGATAATCATTGGTCGGTGAGTATATGAAAAGAGATCCAGGAATCTTTATTAAATAAAGATTGCATGGTTATTTCATATGGTGACTTATAATCGTGTATTAGTTAATAAAGGCAAGACATCCAATTTTGTGACAAAGATCACATACAAAGTTTGGAGTATTTTGTCTGTTATAAATATTTCGAATCTGAAAACAACCAAGAACACTGTCACGTTGGGATCATTTGTTCATGCGTGTGGTGGACAACATCGATGACTAGTGGGATTTGTTCATTTGTTCACAACATCGATGACTAGTGGGATTTATGATTTACCAATGATTGTTGGATGTGAGATGAACAAATTTGGATCGTATTTTAATATCTGGTACGGTATAACTCGTTCGAACATCGGAGCACGGTACGCTTGCTTGCTTTAATTAATCGAGTTATATATTGTTGATGAAACCTATTATGTGAAGCATTATAAATTTGAAAAGTGTCTGTTAATATTCTTAACAGATAATTTTATATGTGTGATTGGAGTTGGACAAATTATATAAATACATATGTTAAATTTTCTGGATAGGAATAAAAGACAAGTATATAATTTCCAGGACTATTGTGAAATTGAATGTTAACTATATAACTAATTTCACAAACGTGGTACTATTCGGTTTGTTGCATGAAGTTTGGAAACTTGCATGTACTAAAAGGCAATGAATTTTACCGAACAAACAAAAGAACCCGCGCGTTGCGGTGGGGCTAATTTTTTCCCGAATAATTTTTTTTTTACGTTTCTGGGGTTTTTTTTTGGGCGATGCGTTATAGCGGGGCTAATTTTTAATATTTTCTTTTTTTGTATGATTCGGAGAAAAAAAATTTGCGTTGGGACGGGCTAATTTTCTATTTTTGGGACGGTTCGATATCTTTTTTTTTTTGGCCGATGAATGTAAAAAAGTTGTGAACAATAAAAACTTGACGTGTTTTTTTTGTTAATTTTTTTACGGGATTTTTTGTGTAAGAAAATCGTAAATAGTTAAAAGTTGAGAGACCGTTTCGTATTTTTTTTTACTTTGGGCCAGATTTCAGGCTAATTTTGGGCTAGTTTTTTTTTTTTTTACTTTGGGCCAGATTTTAGGCCACATTTTATGCGAATTTTAGGCTAGTTTGTCAACAAATGTGTATATTTTTAGTAATAATTTTTTTTATATGGCTTATGTGTTGCGCCTCATGTTTAAAGTGTTTTTTTTTGCTATATGGTTTTTTTTTAATATAATGGGTTGTACGTTTGTGACCATATCGATTATTTTAAAGTTATTAGGTATCAAAGATGTTTCCGCAGGTATTTTTTTATCTGGATAAATCGAAACTTTTGTAATATTTGTTTTCCTCTTACTTTGTGCATACAAATTTAAAAAAAAAAAATAATTTAAAAAAAAAAACAAAATCGGGTTGGCCCAAAATGAAAGCCCATTACTGTAGCAAAGTGGCCCGAAGTCAAAACGACTTCGTTTTAGTCGGTGAATGTGTATATTTATAATTACATCGTATCCTTTTGGATAAGGAAATTTATATGGCGGGTAATCGTTCATTTTTTTATATTGGCGGTTATTGTAGTTAGTCCAAAGAGCCGGTGTCAGTTTACTCTTTGAACGTTGCCATTGATTTGATTATCATACAAGGATATAAGATGACTTGTTTGTACGACGGCTTCATCTTTCTAAACCTTACACCAATATAATAAGAATTAGAAACAATGTATCAAAAATCCTCTCCTGTGAAGGAGTATACTGCTCGAAAAGAAAAGAAACCTTGGTTACGGAACATCCGCAAAGACACGAACCACCATAAACAAAGAGATTCCTGTTCGGAACACTCGCTTGAGATTATGCCTGACAGCCTAAAGAGAGATATCAATCCAAGTTATCATTCTCATAAGAAGAACATCAACGTAATCACATTCACCAGACGAATTTTCCGAGCCAATATCTAACCCAAAATACATTGGAAAAAAATTATGACAGAATAGATTTCAGCCCCACTATTACAAATAGGGCAATCTTTATCGAGTCAATTCCATACCGCGACGCGATAGTATTCATTCTAGTGGGCAGGCCACGCTATGTTTATTTTCCAAGCCATGATGTACACTTAAGACGCACAGATTGAGAAACCATCTCGCTTAGAGCGAGTGTGTATAACAGGAAAAATCAAATTGCATCAAATTCACTTGCCGGAATAGACATGTCACGAAAACTCCCATGAATGTTTCTAGTGCGACCAACGTAACTAGTCAACAGCAGATGAAGAGTGGTTAATCGTGCTACCAACCTGGAGAGAATTGTCGAGTTGAAATTCTTCCACACCAATTCTTGGATTGCCGCTAAAAAGAGAGTTAACATAATACTGTTAGACCATATCTTGTTTCTGTTCGTGATAGTTACATTCTGTAATGCCTCTGCCAACGCGGTACAGACGAGGGAATACATCTGTGCATGAACGCCTTCTTTATGCCATTTGTGCTATCAAAAAAACTTTGTGTTGTCTCCGATTTCCTATATGATCGAATATAGATTCAAATATCTTGACACTTGATCTCTGTAACTTCTTCTACTTCCTGCACAATAGAGGGTTATTCCTCGTTAGATCGAAATAAACCCCTTCTCATCGATCATAGTTGATCAAACCCTCTCTGGACCATGAATGGCTTAATCACTTCTAGACAATAACAAGATTTATGTGCAAGAATATCTCGCCCAAAACCCATTTGCATTAAGACCTCTATTAAGCGTTTAAGAACTTGGATAAAAACCCCCGCCATACCCCCTTTTCTTTAGATGTTGAGAACCTTGTTCCAATTCGCCCATTGATGCTTTTTTTTTCTTTAGGATCGTGACTATGAAAAAAAGACTCCAGAATGGATTCCAGGCAAATGGAGAAACATCTTCGGAAGGGACTTTCATATATAGACATATAGAAGAATCTGGCGTCGATCTAACACCGTTGATTTAGAAGAGGTTAAATCGACCACCAATTAGATAACGTTTTTAAACTTCTAATTCGGACAAACGAGACTTGATTTACAATGAACTCTTCCAAGCGTGCACTCTAGACATATTTTCACCAACTTTCGTACCTAAATAAAGGAAAGGAGTATTGAGAACAAGGCACCCAAGTTTAGAAGCCGCACTCTTAATTCTGTCAGCGTCCCGTGAAACCTCCATTATCTTGCTTTTGTTACAAATTTATCCGAAGACCAGAGGAACACGATAAAAGCATTCCATCTGCAAGTTGACAAGGTTGTCGAGAATATTAGTATCATTCCATCTGCCCCAAAGAAATATTGCATCATCCGAATATAAAATAGATTGTGTAATTTTAGCGGAATGTAGCTAAGCTTAATCCCAGTAAACATGGCTCACGTTCCACAATGTTGAAAACGATATATGTAAGTCTTCCATTCAAGATAAATATAAAAAGTGGTTGGATAGCGCGGTAAGTCACCTTTGCTTTAGACTCTTTGTAGAATTGAATTTCCTCCGTTTGGATCCCATGACAAAGAATTGAGAGCCTTTAGAAGACTTAAGGCAGTTTTGAATACATCCTCTAATTTGATACCAAAACCAAATTTTGACCAATATAGCATCCTAAACGATCCCTCGAAAACCGTAATTGTATGCCTATGTTCTTAAAGTCGACATTAAAAATATGGGGATTTTTTTCCTCCTACGACACCCATGCATAGAATCTCATTAAGATATTAATATGGGACCGTCAAGGGTGTCTCGCCGTTATGGAAGTCCGATTGAACCTCATTTATAATATCCCCAAGAACACAACAAAGACGATTTGTCAAAAATTTTGGCGAAGTAATCTCTTTTTTTATACTCCCCAATCAAAGAGCTAATAGGGCGATAAATGCCTTTTAACCATGTTGGCATGCGTGTGTATTTGTGTCGCTTGGGGATCTAAAGGCAATATAACGCCCGAAATTGTCATCCTTCGGGATTTCACCACATGTGAAAAAATAATACTTATCGCCTTAAAAACATTTACGTTTTCAAATAGATCGAACAAAAGTGTCGATAAAATCCAAATGTTGAAACCATCGGGACCCCCGGTGATTTGTCTGTTTCCGCAATCACACACCGCCCTTTTGACCTCTTCTTTAGATACCATACACTCAAGGTCTTTCTGGCTGAATCAGTCGTAAAGTGAATTCGGAAAGGCTTATCAATATGACGAGCATTATGATCGGAGGCTTATCAAAAATGTTGCGAAAAAGTGCTTGAAAAAGAATCTCTGTTTCAAGGCTCTATCGGAAGATCAGGTTACACGTACATTTATCATTGATACCCCGATATTCAATTGCTACGTTTCTTGTTAGAAGCATGCCATGAAAAAAAACTGTCGTTTTTATTTCATCTCTTTTGTATTAACCAAATACCTTTTTTGATCTTAGCCTTTTGAGCTACTTCCGAAGCTTGGGCTTTAGTTGTTGCTGTAATTTACACAAGAAATCTCCAAATGGTTGATTAACAATCTGTCGATCCATTCTTTATCAATCAATTCATCCAAGATTCGTCTGTTCTTCTTGAAATTAGTAACAGAACCTTTGGAAATTGTTTCTGTAATCTGCATCCAGCTCGGTTTTCAACTGAGAATTTCAACTTACACAAAGTTACGCATAGCATTTTGATTAATCCCAGGAGCATACTTTCAAGAATCTGTAACAAAATTTAATCAAAACAAAGAAAAAAAAAAAAAAAAAAAAAACAAAAAAAAAAAAAAAAAAAAAGAAAAAAAAAAAAAAAAAAAAACCATCCACATCAAACCAAAAAGTGAAAAAACCAAAACGGTTAAGTCGGGCCCATAATCAAAAGATCTTCACGAAGTAAAATAGGGCGATGGATCGATTGAGGAAATCTAATCCTGAGTAATGTATAGCACTTATATTTAGGGACATGTGTTTAACCAAGTTTTTCGAAACGAGTGAGAACTGATCAACTTTGCTATTTTAGAAGGCGGATTTGTGTGGTGCACCAAGTATATGCACTTCCACCAAGAGGAACTCTTCTCTCGACTGCGTTAAATTAATAATATTATTATTAAATTATCCGCACCCTTGAGCATTAAATTCGATCCAAAATCTGTTCCGATTTGTATCTAAACTTCGTTAAATCTCTCCCATCATCACAACCCTCACCGGCCATTGGTTGATACATGAGAAAGATTATCCCATAATAGCCGGGTATCTTAACATCATGATGAGCGCATATCTCCAAACAATAAGGGAATATCCATCCCGATTTAATTTCCAAACACCACGTACATGGACTAAATAATTCGACACAGTAAACGCCTTTGTTCCTTACAGAAACGGAATTTGGGTCCAAATACAAAGAATCCCTCCATAATTACCAATAGAGTCACTATGAACGTAATCAAAGTTTACATTACCCCAACAGAGTCTCACACTAAGTAAATCAATAGACTCCATCTTAGTTTCTTGTAACCCCACGAAACTCACTTTATTTTTATTACACAACTCCTTTACCCAATCTTTTTTAGCCTTTTGGGCGAGGCCTTGAACATTTAAAGACAGAAAATTCATCTATTAACCCCGTACCCTCCTTGTGATTCAATTATTTTGGTAATATCATTCGCACACCCATCCATATTATACCCCATTTCTTATACCACCTTCACAGATTTTCCTCCAAAGACAGTTAAGATAGATCACCAGTACGTGGTATTTCAGAATCTTGAATTCCTTTGAACCTGTAGAATTAGTTTTAGCTAACCATCACTATTTGTTATCTTCACGTTCAAACCTTTGATGCCCTAGAGTCATTATCACATTTAAATGATTATCACTTATATCTGGACCTGATCATCTTTGACTGATGAACCATTCTTTTCCACACTAGGGAGGTAAAACTGGAGAGATATTGAAGGCTAGGATTCTCATCAGCTGACCTCCCGAATTACAACAGATTTTTAACTTTGTTTTTATTTAGAATTGAGTTATAAACCATAAGGGATCCTACGACTGCCTCTCTGTCTGCCATCAGATTCTCAAAAATTGTTTCAGGCACCTCAGAAGCACCATTATCCTCTCCATCAATATGCTAACCAAGATCCGACTGTTCTCTGCTGATGTATTCCCTTCCATGTTCAGAATGATCATCAGTCTATCTTCTGTCGATTCTTCGGAGAAATGTCGGGTATCCAGCGGTAAGCTTCTTTAGCTCGAACTCCAATGCACTTTACCTTTGAAAAACATTTTAAAGTTTTCAACATATGTTGGGTAACATATCTTCGTGTGAAGGGCATATCCTCTTCGAAATGAAAATCATTGTCATGTGTCATCAAACAATGCCAATTGAGTTCAACCCCACTTTGTAGCTATCTTTTTAAACGTTTTTCCATACCAAAACTTTAAAAGGTGATTCTTCAACGACTCCACCCAAAGCAATTCTACCTCAGGAGTGAAGTCATTAAAGCTTGAGTAACACCGGAAAACCAGAGACCCCACGCCTACTTGTCCAGAAATAGTTAAGTTTCTTGGGCCTTTGTAGTTATCGAATTCAAGTTAAAACCTATAATTCTCCCATATAACGATACAATATGTTATCAAAACCTTCGTTACAAGCAGAACCTTCTTAAGGTTTGATAGGTGAGTCCCCAACATCTTTTACCTCTACCAATCAAGGAATTAGTAATAAATTCTTGGAATTCAGACAATCTTCTTCCAGAACAATGACTGCGAGAAGAAACATCAGTTCTCCTTTCACCATATTAGTTCTTTCAATACGTTAACCAAAAGGAGTTTTCTAGAATCAAAAGTACTGCCTCTTTGCTATGGATCTTAAAAAGTATTCTTACGACCCTCGTGTTTCTTCTTATTAGCAGTTCTTATATTTGTTACCATCTTCTGATCCGATTGAAACTTGCATATTGGCATGGTGAGTTTGCAATGATTCAAACCAAATGTACATAAATTATTAACAATCTCTCCACATTGAAGCACATTTATGAAGCGATACAACCCAATCCGCTTGCCGTTCTTTCAATCTCTCTCATAGGAATAAAAGAGTCCACAACACGTGTCCATATTGTTTACAAGAATGAAACAGGTCCTTGGCTGAGACAAATCCGGAAAATTCAAAACAAAAATCGATGTTGATATCTTAGCAACATCGTCCTCCTTCGATCTAAAGCTCCCCATCAAATTTTTTTTTTTTGGATTGAAGGGAGGTCTACTCAGCTCATTTGTCAAACAAGTTTACAAAAATACAAATTTCAATTTCGGCTTATAATATAAGTCTTAGCCTCAGCCCCAGCCCATTTCGTCAAACATACCTTATGTGAGCCAAAAATTCAATTTAGATGTTACGAGGGGGTACGCTTATCATATCGTTATCCACTGAACAAAAAGTTTTACGAAATAACTAACGATGACGATTAAGGTTCTTAAATAAATTATATAACTACGACAAATCAAGATCACATGGAATTGTTAGTTAATTAGAATCGTCAAGCATTACTGGTAAATCTTACATTTTGAATATCTTCAAAATATTCATGCTTCACATACTTTTAATAATTACCACTACCCACCAGATACATTTCATGAAAAATTTAGAATATTCAAGCATACAATGTAAATGTTGATGTCTCGCATCATTTTATTCGAAGTTTTTCACATGTTTTTTTAGCCAGACGAGTTTTTCAAAAGCTTGCATTTTTAACAAATTTAAAAGGCTTGATGTATAAAATTACCATTTAAGATACTAATTTGCTACAGGTACTTTGTGTGCAGTTAGTGTCACCATCAAACAAAAAAAACATATAACAATTTCCATTTCGAAACAAGCAGATGTATGGCGACTCATCGGCCAATCCACAAAATTAAAAAACATCATATATATGAACGAAACAAATTCAAAACATATGATGTACTACAAAGCATTAATAACTTGTCAGCATATAAACTCAAAGTGTAACTTATGTAACCCTTGTTGTAGATTGTGTGCTCATTAATATGAAGTTACATGTTCAAGTTCTTATTATAATAATATCAAATTGTGACAAAATTATTATTTTAATATTAACTTTATATTTGGTTCATACATGGCAATTCATATAGAAACTTGAGTTCTGGGTAAATTGATGTCAATAAGTTACACCAAGTTTTGTACATGCATTGTTAACATGCCATGTGAGTAATAATATGATTGCATGACATATATGATTATTTATATTATTTCATTATTTAATCATGAGATACATGGGAGTATAATATTGCCAAATGTTATCTCGACTTAATTTTTGTTGGATAGACGTACAAACATGTGAAAGAGGGAAAAAGTTTAAAACATTTAAGTTGGTTATCATAATGTAAAGGATAACTGTCGAATGAAAACGATATATGATCGTACATTGACGTGCGTCTTGAATTTATAGATTGGCAATATGAATTGATTGTTCTATGAAGTTCATATATGATTCATTGCACTTCGTGGTATGAAGGAAATTTTGTGTATTGATTATTATTGCATATGTCTAAGAATATGTAATAATAAAACAATGAAGTGATCTCCTTTATGTATACTTTTTGTTGATTATGGTATACTTGATGATGGGAGTGGTCTAAATCTCACTTATATGATTGTATTTTGATGCATGAATATAAGTCATTTAACATCATGACAATGCGGGTAATTCACTACAAAAAAAACAGCCTTTAATGACGAAAAATTAATGACGACATTTTATTTTCGTCACTAAAATGACCCTATAGTCGTGAAATTTAGTGACGGATGCATCTTTTGTCACTATATAGCTGTTAGTGACGAAACTTGTTCGTCATAGAGATCATATGCTTAAATGACGAAATTATTCGTCACTCACTTGGGCAAATACATTTGCTCTTCTGTTATATAACACTCAAAAACTACAAGGACTGAAATTGATAAAATACCCAAGTAATTTAAAAAGATTTCACTCACAAACACACAACGAAAATCATTTCTCACACTGTAAACACACACTATAACCATTCTGATGATTCTCATATTTCACAATTCTGCCCTAATTTTTTCGAAGGTTATATCTTCTCTCTAAACCCTAATTATTACGAACTAATTTTATCTAATTTCAAAACACACACCATTCCTCATGGCTGGCATCTACCGAATCTCATTTTTCACTATTTTGTCTAGAGGTTTTCTTTAATTTCTAATTATTATGAGTTAATTTCATCTAATTTCAAAAATATTATGTTACTTGTATGAATTTGTTGTATA
>BQNB010156512.1:1327-15260 GCA_026074375.1 Tanacetum coccineum | reverse complement strand
TAGAGGGTTCGCGTTTGCTTAATCAATTTTGCTTATTCGGTCCTGATGGTTTAGCTTATTAGTTGAAACGGCTTATTTTGGAACATCTTTTGGTTTACTAGTTTAAGAATTAAATAGTAATGAATTTGTTAAAAGCATGCCCAATCGAGAGCCTAGTTGGGTGTTAAATGGGCTGGATATCAGTGACAGTTTGTAAAGGAATTCGCAATTGTTATAAATCTATTATTTGTGCTACACAGTTGTGTTTTTTTTGTCTTATTTTGGTACCGGTCTACTCATGAGGCGTAGAGCTTAAGGGTTTAATAAGCTAGACAGAATTTGATTATTTTCTTTAGCTTATTAAATCGAGTGTTATCGTTTATTTTTTGTTCTTCATTTCGGTTCTATTTTCTCTCCTTTTTCAATTCATTAGTGTAGATTTAGCATACTATGTTTATAATTGCTTATTTGATTACTATGCTTAGGGAGTAGTTTATTTTTATGCTTGTTAAGTATTTTGTAAATAGTGAATTAAGTGTGGACTTTAACAAGTGATTAGTGATTAATAATTTGTAAAAATTATTTAGTATTATATAGTTTATAGTTTATTTTTATCATTAGTTTTTATTAAAATCCAAAATTATTAAAAGATAATCAAGCTTTATACTTAAAATCAATAACGTGGATTCCAAATTCATCTCTCGTTGGGACACGACATCCAGATGATAAACTATTACTTTTCATAAAGTAATTTTTATCCAACGTGATTACTATATTATATTACTTGATTAGTCGTTATTGACGAATCACGCGTGTAACATGGGTTTTTTGTGTTTAGTTGAATTCAAGGATATTGTGAAGTAGTTGTGCATCAGGTGAGTTTGATAGTCCTATTTTTATGTTTTTCTTAGGATGGAAATGATGCAAAATATGTTTTGAAGTGTTTTATCGCTGTGATTATGTGTTTTAAATTGCTTTTAGACATTATATGGCTATTATATGACTTTGTGATACATGTGTTAATTGGGATAGGAAGAGGTACGCCTACCTCATGCTTCATGATTATTAGATCGGAGGGGTACGCCTACGCATATTGTGTTGGTTATTGGATCGGATGGGTATGCCTACCTAATGTGATATGCTGTGTGATACATTCGTGGTGAGCTTGGTTGCTATTTGTGCCAGCTATTCTAAGCCCGAATGGGAAATATTGTTGTGGATATGTTGATTTGATTTTGGTTGCATGGTAGCATATGTTCATGGTAGTTCATTATTCTCCTCCTTTTTTTGATAATCAGAATAAAAGCGAGTGTTATTGCGTGTCTAAAACTTATGACTCTCACCAACATTATTGTAGACGTTTTAAGCATCATTTTTAAGTGAGCATCATGAGGAAATTCAAGTTAGAAAGATTGGCTTGTGAGACCGTAGGCTTGCATGCGAAGTTTCCCTAGTTTTCTTTTCGTGTTTGTTTGAATTGATTCTATGATTGTTTTAGGTTTTGGATTATTTTGTTATGTCTTTGTATTGGAGTAACCCTTTTACCTCAATACAAGACTCCTTTTTCTTGTGTTTGGTATTGTCATGACACTTTGTGTCAAAATTCATTTTGCTAATGCATTTTAGTGTTCTCTATTGTTGACACCATTGTGTTGTGATGATATCCATGACGTTACGCCTTGTGTTTTTGCCTTGGCGAGGTGTGACACTTTTGGTATTTAAAATAAAAATATAAATTAAGGGCCAAAAATTTTGCGTTATAAAGAAGTTGTGGTTTGACCTAGACTATAACTAAGAGTCATTCATATAGTTGCCTAACAGGATCTACGTGTGCTATCAGTTCATATACTTTTCATTTTCTTTCTTTTCTTTGAGTTTTATCTCGACCTACGGGCTACTCGATATTAAAAGATCTAGAAGAGGAGCCAATTGAGGAGGAGCCTCTCGAGGAACCGAAGGAGGAAGGGTAGTTAGAAGAGTCGGAGAAGGAGGCAGACTCAGATCTCCTGTCGGATGCTCGTAGCAGGCCTGGACCCGCGGAGTCGGGTGACTTTTGCGAAAGCAAAGTCAAACCCAAGCGAGGCCCAGCATAAGCTTATTCCGTCTTTTACCTTGACATATTGCTATTATCGATAATTTCTTTCTAATATTACGTATTTTTTGGCGCTTCGAGACCTTCGTTTTCTTTCTGTCATTTTCGATTTTATCTTTATATAAATAAATGTTGCTTGGATGTAGTATCGTTTCTGTGTTATATTGGAGTCGCTTAAGATGTGCAATGTGGTATATGTGCATATATGTGTGTTATCATTGAGATGTGTAGTCTTGGAAGCAAGTACACGTGTGAAAGGATGCACTTATAATTATGGGTGGCCAACATAATTATAAAGGCATCACTAATGTAGACTTCTTGTTTGTGACTATGATTGCATGATCGGTTGTTGTTGTTAGTTGCAGTGTAAGATGTTATATTATGTGCGGTTGTATTATGAATAGTTATGAAGTTAGTAAGTTTCCCTTCTATCTATCGCTTGCGGATACCCCGGATACCCGTTATTGCTATTATTATGATTATTGAGTTTGTTCGTCTGCTCAATTATTTGCTCGGATATATAACCCTCATTTTAGCATTCCTTG
This sequence comes from Tanacetum coccineum, assembly GCA_026074375.1. NCBI lineage: Eukaryota > Viridiplantae > Streptophyta > Magnoliopsida > Asterales > Asteraceae > Tanacetum > Tanacetum coccineum. The sequence continues at coordinate 12,644 of BQNB010156512.1, read as the reverse complement.
TTTGTACCATGTCGATATGGATGATCTAACTTTTCTATTCGGCGTCTTGATGGATATTGGTTGTTCGGTTCTGCTTCTTTGGATATTGGTCCGTTCCATCAGTTCTTTCGTTGTATTGATTACTCGTATGAGTATCAAATTTTTTTAAGCACTAATTGTTCCTAACATATTAGTATCGATCATTACTCTGTTCTTTATATATCCTTTGGTTTTGGTAACATGCTGCGACATGTTAGTACCGATGTTTTTCTATGGTTTTTATTTTGATCGTGAGTACGGGTGAGTCTTCATGTTCTTCCTTTTTTGTTCGTAATGTCTTTGTATGAAATTCCCTTGTACGTGTTCGTTTCACTGTTATTCTGACTTTATGGTTCCTTGTACTTCCTTTTGCTTTCAAACAATGGAATTGTGTTAGAGTCTTTGCGGTATGTTACAATCACTTTTGGTATTACGATGTCCTTTGTTTGAGTAATATATTTTATATTGATGTCGAGTTATGAAAATCCTTTTGAAGTATATCTTGATGGTGTTTGGGGAAAACTATTCTTGAAATGATTTTATGAATACGTTGTGATAAGCGCTTTTATATGACTGTCTCTTTATTTTTATGAAAACTACGTTTACAATGATTTTTATGAAAACAATGTGATATTGGTTGAGTGTCAAAACTATGTTTAAGATAATCTTTATATTTTTATAAGTTTGTTTTTGATAAATTTTATTTCATGAAAAGTATGTTTAAAATGATTTATATTGGTAAAATGCGATACACTTTTTTTTATAACTATATCTTGATTTTTTTTATGAAAACCATGTTTAAAACGAATTTTTTTTAAAGATTATATTTAACATGATTTTTTATAAAATGATTTTTTTTTTTAAAACGATTGTCTTTATTGTTTCAAGATGAATTTTTATAAAAACAGTATTTAGTTGGTTCTTTCGAGTAAAGTCGATTATTGGTATAAGAATTCTATCTTTCTCATTTATCAATCTTGAAACGTATTGTTATCCGTTATGTGTCCTTTTGTCGTGGTACGCTTGTTGATTCTTTCGTTTGCGTTTCCTATCGATATAGATTTTTATCCTTTCTTTTAAGGATTCTTACGACATTTGATCCGCATCTATTTGCATATGTGAAATCCCTTATATATTTTCCAGCCCTTGATTCGGTATTCGTTTGCTACCCTATTCGATAGTTCATAACCCTTAGAATTTGTTTGATATACGTTTTATTCGACCAAGTCACTCTCCGTGAGGAGCACCTGTGTTGTTCAAGAAGAAGGACGGTTCATTTTGGTTGTGCATAGACTATCGACAGTTGGATAAGTTGGCACACCAAGAATTCCCTAGGTTCAACTGACATTGTTCGACCAATACAATGTTTTGCGGTTATTTCTCTAAAATAAATATTCGTTCCGGTTACCATCAGTTAAGAGTACATGGAGAAGATATTCCCAAGACGACATTTAGGACGCGATATGGACACTTTGAGTTTACGGTTATGCCTTTTGGGTTAACCAATGCACCAACGGTTTTCATGGACTTGATGAACCGGGTGTGCAAGCCGTATTTAGACAAGTTTTTCATTATGTTTATCGATGATATCTTGATCTACTCGAAAAGTCTCTAAAAAGGGTGAGGAACACGAGGTTCATTTGAGTTGGTGTTGTGGAGCTGCTGAAGAAGGATAAGGTTGTTTGCTAGTTTTACCTAAGTATGATTCTAGCGACAAGAAAGTAATGTTTTTCTCGGGACTCTGTTTAACAGCAAATGATATTCCAGTAGACTTAGTAAGATAGAAGCAATGAAGAATTAAAAAGTACCTAAGACGCCATCCGAGATATGACCATTCTTAGGATTGACAGGTTACTACCGATGTTTCATCGCAATTTTTTCCAAGATTGCTAAAACCCTTGCTTCACTGACACAGAAGAATCAAAAGTATGAGTGGGCTAGAGAACAAGAAGAAGCTTTTCAGACTTTGACGGACAATTTGTGTAATGCACCAATATTGTCAATGCTTGATGGACCAGAAGACTTTGTAGTTTACTGTGACGTGTCAAATCAAGGATTAGGTTGTGTACTCATGCAAAGAGGCAAGGTAATCGCCTATGCACACAAACAATTGAAGATCCATGAGAAGAATTTATACACACATTGGACCTAGAGTGGGCTGCAAGTAGTGTTTTGCTTTTAAGACATGGACGGCATTAATTGTACGAGAACGAGAGTGTCATTTATACGGATCATAAGAGTTCTTCAAAAACTTTTATCGATCAGAAGAAGTTTGTTTGTATATGCGTCAAAGGAGGTGGATTGAGTTATACAGCGACTATAAGTGTGAGATTCGCTATCATCTGGGAAAGGCTAACGTAGTAGCTGATGCCTTAAGTAGAAGAGAGTGAGTGAAACCTAAATGTGTATGAACAATGGCTATGACCATATACTGACAGCCCAAAGTGAGGCGTTCAAGGAAGAGAACGCGAAAATAGAAATGCTGTGTCGCCTGGACAAACTAATGGAAAGGAAGGAAGATAGAGGTATGTATTTTATATGGGTTCCATTAATAGGTGATGTAAGGACACTAATTATGGACGAGGCTCATGCATCGAGGTACTTGGCACATCCAGGAGCGAATAAGACGTACTGTTGATAACCCAATATCACTTTCACTTCATAATATGAACAAGAAAAATAAGATGAGAAGATATGGAAGAATTGTAGAGAGAAGTTAGAGAGAGAAAGGTAGAGAGAAGAAAAAGATGGATGATTTACACATACACTCAAATGAGAAAAATGGTAACCAACCCCCTCTCCATACTTGGAGAGGGGTATTTATACTTAATACCAAGAGGCTTTCATGCCTTGGTATTTCTACGGGCCGGGCTCGGGATTACTTGGGCTTTCGCCCGATACACGTGACCGGTTAGATTACATTTAAGAGCCCGTTTACCCGTGTAGCCTATTACAACGTATAATTATTTAATGACTGAGACCTAATATAGTTATGAACGAACTTCCATTGTTCGACTCATTATTTTGAGGCTAACAATCTCCCCCGAAGTGAGTTCATTGTGACACTCCTTCATGAGATCAATGAGATTGCTTTTGTCGTTAAGCTCTTGTGATCTTTGTCTCTGTCTACGTTGTAGGCTTGTTCCTTCATGCTTTGTGATCTTTGATCTTGAGCCTTTGTCATTGTCTTTTGACTTCGTCTTTGCGTCCGAGATCTTTAAATCTTTATCCTTTTGTCTTGATCGTCTTTGCCACCTTGCGATCTTGTGTCTTGACCAACATGCTCAGATTTGCATTTCATCTTGAAGTTGATAAATTCCCTGATAGACTTGATATCTTTGAAGGAAGATCTTGTTATATCAGAGTTTGTGCGGAAGTCTTTGTCTTTAATTCTTGAGCTTTCATGATTTTGAATCTTGTGCTTATATAGAATGACTTGTAGTTTGAGCTCATGAGCATGTGGTAATGAATCCGACTTCCAGCTGGAATGAGGCATCACCATCTCCATCTTTATGTATCCTGAAATAAACAGTTTTGAAATAAAGCGGCGTGGTACGACGATGGCATTTTCATTCGTCGGATTTGGTTAGATTAACCTCCGGTTCCGTAGGACCATTTTACTCCTGTTTAAAATATTGTTACCTGTGTCTCAGGTAGATTCAAAGAATCTCACTTGACAGGGTTGCCAGCTCAAGAGTAGGATCTTATTAACACAGATGTATTAGATTTTCCATGCTTGCTAGTTCTCATTACCGAAACGTCTCAAAGCAGGACATACACGTAAGAGTTGATAGGGTAGTTACTAATCTTTTTGATTGAAGCAGTCAATTCATTTCCTAGAACAAGTTTGATTCACATTGAATCGTACCATCGTTTCTTTCCAGTTAACACAAGTTTGATTCATATAGAATCTCGCAAGTCACCTACCAAGAGCTTGTTTAATGCTGGCTCAAGCAGTATTTCCATTCGTCATTGTGAATACATAAGTATCATCGGATGTTCTGCACAATCACCAAGGACAATGCGTAGGGGACTTCCTTGGTCAATCAAATCTTGTGAAACTTATGTTATTCACAGTGGTTGTCATGAAAATGTGTCCTATGAGATGTTATTTGATGTCTCTTATACTAGACTCGATTAGGCCTTTTGGTTTTTAGTATTCGGATGGCTGTGGAGCAGACTGCACCTATTCAATATTAACTAACTCGGAGATGAGATAAGTCCTCGAAGTACGTCGTGAATCTCCGTGACAAATGAGACAAGTTTCTTTTGAGAGAAACCCGAATGGCTGGGAAGGGTTGTGCATTGCATCACTGGGTCCATGATGTCGTCTTTAATGTCAGCAATCAACATTGTGATTCTGACAGCATATGTATTGACCCGGTTTCTGCCTAAGTTGTGTGGAGGGCTGCTTTCTTTAGACCCTTTATCCATACATTTCTTTTTAATTCTTCAACCCCTTCAATGCTTACCAAGACGTCATTACTAACACCTTGTTGTGATTGTTCCAGTGTTAGCTCAATCTTAGTCAGCATTCTTCCCTTATACACATTCATCTCCAATCATACCTAAGGACTGCTATTTCTAACTATGGAGTGTCCTTGGGTAGATCCCTCCGGTTCTGGTTGGATCATAGGACAAATACCTAACCTTACCACCTTATGTCTTCAGAATCGTCGTGAAATAAGATGTTGTAGGGTTATAAGATCGTAAACCATAAAAACCATTTCCAGAATAGCTCTTTGAGTCTTTTAGGATACATTTTACATTACATTTCTCCCCTTATTTTAAATTCTAAGTCACTTCGATTTTTGAATTAGTGTGTGATTACAATTTGTCTTGAAAGGCCATGGCAGACAAAAAAAATGTTGATGCTTAGCGAATTTTTGGAACTGTGTCATCTTGCCCCTCAATTTTTCTTATGTTTGACACCAATAAAAATGATACAAGTTGTAAAATCGTATAAAATTGAGGTTGAACTACTTATTTCATCTTATAACTATCAATTCTATTGAAATGTCATTATTATCTTATTGTTATTAAGAGGACTTTTTGGTGAATGGTTTGAATAATGAAGATTGGTCGTTGAGATGATGTATTCAAAATCTTAAACTTTGTTTTTCGAAAAAACCTCCCCTTGAAAGATGGAGTGTCTTTGAACACACAAATTTTGAAAGATTATGATTCGTCAGTGAGATCTCGCCTCGTGAAAAATGTGTTCACCATTTTGAAAAACTCATGTTAGTAAGATCTTCTCTTCCAACTCTAAGCGGTAGACGAACTATGACGTTAATCTATCCTTTTTTTCGAGCTTAAACTTTGAATGTCTTGTAAGAAGAGCCTCAAGATCCCGAAGAAAACGTGAACTTCTCGTTGTTAGGATAAGTTATTCTTTATAGATATATGCTTATCCTTTATTTGAAGTCCGGGTTATGTATAGATATGGGCACATAAGCCATTAAGAAAAACTTAGATATGACATGTTTTGAAAACTGTTGAAAAACTCCTGTTCGAACTTCATTTTACACTGCAGGTTGATAATTAATCAACATTTCTAGTACGTAAATGTTATCGATTCAGAGGACATGTCGGAGAATATTTTTTTGAAACATTTTCTGATTTTTTGATTTTGTATTTTCTTTTTGAAATTTTATATTTTTTTTTTGTATTTTCTTTTTGAAATTTTATATTTTTGTATTTTTCTTTTTGAAATTTTATATACATGTTGATGTTTGATGAAGTATCAAGCAGATTCTTTTGTCAGAACCACCAGTTTGATGTGGAGTCAAACATCTCATTTACCTCATTTCGCTCTAACAAGAATGAAAACCTTTCTTCGGAAGGGTCTTTAGTAAACATGTCAGCCAGTTGGTACTTCATGTTTTGACTAAGTACAATTCAATTATACCATTTTCAACCTGTTCCTTGATGAAATGATATCGAGTATGGATTGCTTTGGTACGGGAGTGCTGCACGGGGTTGCATGAGATTGCTATGCTGATGAAATCGCAATATAATGGTATTTTGTTGTAGTTGAAGCCATAATCCTTAAGCTGTGTCCTCATCTACATTACTTGAGCACAACTTGCAGATAACACCACGTACTCAGCCTCTGCGGATGACATTGCAGTACAGTCCTGCTTCTTTGACATCCAACTGACTAACTTATCACCTAGAAATTGTATTCCTCCAGAAGTGCTTTTGCGAGTATCAATGCATCCGTATGGTCGGCATTTAAAAAAGCTATTAGTTCAAAGCCAGAACCCTTTGGATACCAGAGTCCCATGTTAATGGTACCCCCTAAGTAGCGAAAGATCCTTTTAACCTCTTTGAGGTGTTTTTCAGTCGGTCTTGCTTGATATCTTTCATAATAACATACTGCTTGCACTAGGTCTGGTCTACTAGATGTCAGATACATGAGTGACCCAATTTTTCTAGCAAATGGCTTGTAAGGAATCGGTTTATTTTTAATAATGATCATGGGTCGAAAGGGTTCGTTAATCGAAACCGAGATATATGCAATTTCATGATATTACCCATTGATTGGAACTGCATATGACTTTGATTTTGTTTGATATTGCTTAAGTATCTACCTGATATTCCAACACTCCATTGATATGAATACTAGTTCCAAACAAGTAGATTTAATTATATTGATTGCATTCTCGTTCTATTCATCATTTTTGTGTTAGTTGTTGCTTTCATGGTACTTTGGGATGTGACAACCAATTTACCACTTTTGTGTTATTTGTTACATAGATTTTTTACAACCGAAAACACTCAAATCCTAGTGAACTACCTCGGCTTACCACACAAAACTAACAACATATGAATGGGTCATATTTAGCCCGGTGTGTTTTCTCTTTATCCGATAATTTCGTATTATAGAATTAAAACTAGTAGTCGCGAGGCACATGAAGTTTTTGACGCCGCTACCGGGGATTTACGTTTGTATTCGTTTGTTTGTTTGTTTGTTGAATTGATTTCTTGTTTGCTCATTTGTTCGAATGCTCTCTTGCTTTGTGTTTCAAAACTCTTATCTATCATCTTTTGCTAAATGATCTTGGCATCAAAATCAAGTTTTTAATGTTGGTATTTCGTTTCATGTTTTCTAAAATGCTAGTTTCGATGATTGCCTGCTAAATGTGCTCGAAAGTGCTTGCGAAAAAACCACTAAACTTGACCACATGTTTTTTTTTGGGGTTTTTTATGTTTCATGTTAATTGTGATTGTTACGTCATAACATTGTTAGTTTTATGTTCTTTTCATTATAAATTGGTAGATGAAATGTTTTTGTTAAAAAATTTGGAGTTTAAAACAATTTTTGTAGATGCAGCCGAAAGAAGTCGGGCAGCTAAACGTCGTGCCAGCCGGCTCCTCTTGAATCGCGACATAACCACCAACCAGCCGGGCGGCTGTTGCTCTCGGAGTAAAAAAAAAATTGTTTTTCAATTTTTGTGAATTAAGTGTTTGTTCGTTTATGATGCGGTTGCCGTAACGGACTTCTACAAGAAGTTTTACAACTCCCTAGGCAGAGTACCTAACCGTTGTAGTAGTAGTATAGGAAAGACTCGGGGGTTGTTATCGTTATCTTAGAGAATAGGTTGGGAAGGTTTGATCATGGTGTAACAAAATTCTTGGGGTTGAGAGAAGATTATATTTGTATTTTTATATTTTACAGAAAGAGGTAAATTCATATGCTGAGAGGTTTGGTTTGGTTTTGAGCTAATTAAAACTAAAAATGATAAAACTACGCTAATGGTGATAATCAATATATAAAAAGATTGTATATTTATTCATGTATTACTCCCTAGATAGCTTTCTTAGTGTCGTTTGCTGTGTAACACTTATGATGGATCTATGTATTATTTCCGAAGTCATGAAACGAATTACACGAACCCGCTGTCTATTTTAATATTTCCGTTAGGGTTAAACACGCAAGTAACGGTACTAAGAAGACTATTACAATGGCACCTATGAGTTATTTAAATGCATTGTGGAAATATATTATGACGTGTTCAACCATATTAGGGGGAAAGGTAGTATGAAGACTGTTACCTAATGGTATCCTTTCTACATAATCTTGTTTCCCTAGACATATCAACAACGATACAGACAAAAGCTAGTTTTCTAAAGACTAACATGCACATCCATCACAAGAAGCAACATCACTAAGATCTACATTCTAGGTTTCATACAATCATAAATGAACATATAATAGGGAGTTTAGCCAAGCATGTTAAAGATAAGCTAGAACATAAATAATTAAACAACAAGACATTATTGAATGATTAAGATAACTTAATGATTAAACATGAATTGAAGGAGTTACAATAGGGTTTTGAGGCCCTAAAATCGTCCTAATAAGCTGCCAAACGAACTAGGGTTCGTCTCCCTTTTTTACTCTAAAGTTACACACTTAAAACCCTAAAAACGGATTTGTATATATAGATAAATTGCTGCGTTTTAATCGTGACGCCGTCATGAAAGAGAATATTCTAGATCTTGGGCTGGGTCATGCGAGCTGACGCCGTCATGAAAGGTTGTGACGCCGTCATGAAGTGGATTGTGAAGGCGTCGTGTAGAACTGGTGACGCCGTCTCTGCCGCTTGAGGAACGAATCTCTCCAGAGAAGTTGTGTAGGTCCGTTTAGTCTTGTCCGTTTTTCTTCTCAAATGAGCCCAAGTCAGTGTATTCCTCCAAATGCGTCCAAATGCGAAATACTTGAAAAGGAACGATTTTAAGTACCTATTTTGGGCATAAATGCACGATTTAGGGGGTTAAATGACCCCAAAAAGGTGTATAAATGACACCTCATCAAATACCCCTACACTTGGGATTTGCTTGTCCTCAAGCAAATGGGCTTTTCCACCTAGACCATAGCAATATTAGGGTCATTTAAACTACTCTTTAAAAGTATTTTACAACATAGCCTTCTATACCTCGTAATTAAAAGCACAGAAAGTATATAGTAGCACCTTACATAAGTGTTTGGGATTCTCTCTTTCTCTCGGGTGTATAATAAATTATAACAACTATGGGAAACAGAAAATTAACACTCATTACCTGTCATAGCATATAAATTACCATAGGCTTGGTAAAGGATCAAACCTCCACCGCTAGGCGCAAGCATTATTCCTTACTATCTAAGCGGTCTTTTTAAAGGGTTATGGGGTGTAGGTGTAAGATAACATATAATGGAAACGAAAATGGATGGGATACATTTGGGTGGTGTATTGAGTAAATTTGGAGTGGAAGGGTTAGCTAATTATTTACACGAATACACGCTAATTTGGTTGCTAAGCCAAGACTCATACGAAGATATACAAACTCTACACAATTCTACATCAATCTCTTTGTTTTTTGAATAACATAATACATCATAACTTGGGGTTAATAACACGTACCCCTACACTTGAGCTTTTACATACTCAATTATTTACAATCTAACTAATGACCCAATTTGAGGTGGTTAAAAATAACATGGAGATCATATAACAAATATATGGGGTTATTGACTTAACTTTTCTTCCCCATTCTTCCACGAAATAAATACTACCATGAATCCCAATCGTCCCAAAACTATATTTACAAGGATAAGGACTTAGCAAACCGTTTGTACGCATAATTAAACAATAGGTTAAACACAATAATGTACTCAAAGTGAGTACATACAAGGTAGGCTAAGGGGATTTGGGTGTAACGATTGGTTTAAGGGTTAACAATTCTCTTCATTAATAGTCCGACTTAACCAAAAAATTATGAGAACCGTGAAAAAGGATAGTCTCGGAGGGTTGTACTAGGGGTATCCTGCACTAAAAATGAGTGCATGGCAAGGGTGTGAAGGTGCTGTGGGGATAGTTATATGATCGGTGTGACCATCATAACAATTACAGGTTTAAAACATGGGTTAATCCTAATGCCTCTTATCAAGCAAATCCTAATACTTACTATGCGGTCTCGGGATGCATCACAAAAACAAGTTCTAGAATTTAATATACTAATGCATCACAAAAATAAGTTCTAGAATTTAATATACTACCGGTACACTCATATAATTTAATACCGATACCAATGCTCCAAAAAAAGGGACTATGACCATACGTACACATCCGTAATGACGGAATAGACACATATGACTGCATTCAAACCTTAACTCGAGAAAGCTAAAGGTATAAATAAACTATCTTGGGTATTAATAATGGATACCCAAATTCCTAAAGATCTAAAGGCGAACCTCACATTTTTAGAGTGGAATTTTAAGGGTTTTTGTGTTAGTCATACACATTCCTATCTATGAGACGCTATTAATACTTGGTTTTCGTCGGTATGTGTCATAAATTTTTTTAAATTTGGGTCAAAATTACCTTTTTATGCTATGTTTCAATATATTACCCATCATTTTAAGTAACAAAGCAAATAGCAAATCAATGAATAGTTTCTAACGCTTATTTCCCCCCTATACTTAAGTTGAACATTGTCCCCAATGTTCTATAGAAGTATCCGTAAAAAGAAATAAAGAGAAAAGAAAACAAGTAAAAGAAACTAGTACTCCCCTGATTTGCTCAATAATGGAGAAGAAACATGCGATAACTGGTTAAATCCTCCTCCAATAATTGTCCAATGAAAACATTCTAAGATCTTCTAAGCTTCTTCTTGTCAAATATAACCTGTAATCAAAGACAAAGACAACTATACCAAGCATAAAATCGGCGGGATATATAAATATACAATGAGAGTTTAGGGTTTCGACTCTATGAAAGCAGTAAAGCTAGGATGAGAGTAATGATATAATTATAGGTTTTCTATAGGTTTTCAAAAGAATTACAAATTTTTAAATATTGCACATTTTATTTTTTAGAAATACTTGAAATTTTTTGAATTTTTACATAGCTGGAGACGCGACGCCGTCAAAATAAATCCTGATGCCATCTCCAGCGTCTGTGAAATTTTTTTCTTTGTTTTTAATGAGAAATTTCCTACACGCAATTTTATTAGTCAAATCTAAAGAAAGCACAGCATAAAAACCTAGAATTAATCATATGACTCGACACTGACGCGAATTAATCTAAACAATTTATTTTAAATGTTTGAATTGGGTTCTTAAAAACCAAATATTTCCCCTACACTTATTTTCTTGCAAAATACCTTTGATTGTAAATAAAACGAAGTTATAAACAAACAAAGCATGATTACAAAATAATTCAAACATAATAAAACAAACAATAAAGAATTAAAACACAAAACACTCCTAATATGCGGGAAAAGTAAATATTGGGTTGCCTCCCAAAAAGCGCTT
>BQNB010156511.1:0-14113 GCA_026074375.1 Tanacetum coccineum | reverse complement strand
CAGGTGTGTCAAATCAAAGGTATGTGATTGGTATTGGAAGAGAAAAGATGTAACCCAAGGGGACTGGGTAGATGAGAGTAGTTTTTGAAATATGATAAGTTTTTTTAACTTGTAAAGTTCTGTAAACTTCAGTTTATGAATGTAAATTATAAAGTGTATGATCTTGTATCTTGTGCGATGAATGGTATCATCGCATCCCGTGTTTCCTCCATTGACGGGGTGTGACATCATCCTCACCACCACCACCACCACCACCCCTCCCCCTCACCCCACACATACAAACATTGACCCTAGGTACACACACAAGATTTATATCAAATCCTAACAAAACAAAACCCTAAAATTAGACGATTGATCATGAATAAATTATCAAAACGATTAAGGTTATTTGTTGGTAAAATGAAATTAGATTCTTTGTTTTGGTAAGATTTATCTTTTGATTATTCTCATTTTTAGGGGTTTTAATTAATTTTTATGTTTTCCTTATATTAGGATCAAGGAGTCATCATTTGATGAAGGTAATTTCTCAATTTATGGTTTAATTGAATTTAAATAAATAATTAGTTGTTAAATCGATTAAAGCTGACAATACGTTTATGACTGTTCACTGTTACAAGGGTTTTCTGTTGATTGTGAAGTTATTGGAAGTGAGGATGCAGCCATCTATTTCTATGATTTAACTCGGCCCAAGAATACACATGTGAACAAGCTACATGTTTGTTTCTTCACCATCCTATATAAAAGTGTGTTGTCTCAAGATCTATACTCGTTGCGTTGCATCTTTTGTTTCAGGAAGATTCTAAATTAGAATACATGTTTATCTTCATTAGTCACAAATTTCTGTCTTTAGCGAATGGTTGACTATTAGCCAAACTTAAAACACGTTCTAACTCAGAAGATGAAATTTTCATGGGACAAAACTCTGGACATGACACATACAAAAGAATTTTGGGACTAGCTGGTATAAACCAACATTTTTTGTTGTTTGTTGCGAGTACAGGGACATGGATACCCGGTGATCGCAGTTGCATGGAATCATGGTGAGAATCTGTTAGCATTCTCTGATTTTGGTGGCACTGTAATTGTTTAGAAGAGAGAAAAAACAAAACAAAAGCGGTAGATATGGATAACGTCGTGTTTTTCTTCTCTCTGTGAACTTGAGAAAGAAGTTTGGTCGGGTATATTACACACAATTTCTTGCTGGTAGATAGTTTGCATAACATAGAAAACGTATAGCTTTCATCAACCTTCTTTTTTTAATGTGAGCATGAAACACCGACTTTCAAGATGACAATGGCTCTCTAAATTTGGAGAGTGCAACGAACACTTTTATACAGGGATGGCAAGGGAAGGAAGCTTCATTCATGAAATCAAACGAGCATGGTGGTAGAGAAAGACAAAGACATTGGGATACTTCAGGGCTCGAAGGGGTCACTTTGAAATTAGTTGAAGGTGACAAGAGTGCCAAGAACTGGTGAAAAAGGTACCCTTTTGGTTCTAGTTGTAGTAGAGGTGGCAAAATGGTTTAAACTGGTTCAGGTTGGGAAATGGGTCAAAACTGGTTTGTGTTATACATTCAGTATGTACGATACGGGACAAAACAAGTTAGATTAGGGACCCCGAAACTTTATTTGTCAATTTTTTTTGTTTATTTAAGAGGTGGTGAGGGATTAAACATAGCTCAAATCAATCTGTTCGTAAATAAATGTTGAAATTGCCACCTATTTGTTGTAGTATGTCAAAGTCTTTGACACAGTCAACGACCATTAACTGTCTTGTCTCTATCTCAAAACGATTGATTATTTGATCTTTTCATTTTTGTATTTGTGGTTATTTCTTGGGTGAAGCTTGAAGTTATTCGTGACCTAGTGGTTGGCACTAAGGATGGCGCAGAACGTTTGGATGCTCACGTGTATGCAACCGTTTATCTTAAGGTTTTGTGCTCGTGCATCACATTATTCACTTTGTTTGACCAAATCATAAATATTTGGTTTTTATTTTATTTTAAATTTAACCTTTCTCTGCAGTGGATAAATACTGGGTCAATTCCTTGCTATGAGGATGGAGGTCATCACAGGCCCAATCATCATGCTGAAATTTCTAGGCAAATTTTTTGGGAATTGGAAAGAATATATAGTAGGAAAGATACTTCTCCACAGGTACATCCGTAGTTTATGTTATATTTAAAAAAATCTGAAATTATTCCTGGAATGGACCCTACAAAGCCGAGAATGGTATGATATGGTGTTATAAATAGCGTCTTATAGTATATTCGTTTATTTGTCGATATGCAGGAGTTGCTTGTTATCCGCAAAATTCATCCATGCTTACCATCTTTCAAGGCAGAATTCACTGCATCTGTTCCTTTAACTCGGATAAGAGATATTGCTCACAGAAACGATATCCCACATGACCTCAAGGTGATAACTTTTTTACTACGTTTTGGGTTTTTTTTGTCACTTTGTTTTGTTAACATTATTACTAATGTGCACATTTCAGCAAGAAATCAAGCATACGATACAGAACAAGCTTCACATGTGTGCTGGTCCTGAAGACTTAATTGCCACTGCTGCAATGCTTGAAAGAATCACCAAGACCCCGAGACAATATAATGAAGCATTCGTTGAGCAGTTCAAAATATTTCATCATGAACTCAAGCATTTCTTTAATGCTGCAAGGTTTGCTATTCGGCTTATAGGTTATCATAACTGTTTGTTACTCATCATTTCCCAATAGAGGTGGCAAGATTGGATATCCAGAAGGGTTGGGTAACGGGTCAAAAAGGATAAATATTTAGTGGGTCAAAACGGGTCAAGATTTTTTTGACCTAAGTATACTTTCTTTTAAAATGAATATTTGCTTTTGCAGCCTTACGGAATAACTTGAATCACTTAAAGACTCCTTTGATGAAAAGAGCAAAGAAAGGCTTTCATCGTTCTTAGATTGCAAGAAGGTAACCTTTCATTTTTGAATTGCAAAGAAACTGTATTCATTACTAGAACCTGTGGTCTTATTGTGACAAGGGTTTTGACATTCGATAATTTTCTAATGGTTGTTATCATTCTATTTGTAGGCTTTGGATAGTTTCCAAGGTACGCCTGATGTAAGAGGCAATGGAATAGAAATACTAATCAATACCATACAGTCATTGAACGATCTTCGAGAGATTGTTACGAAAGGTCTTGAAAGTGGTATCCGCAATGATGCTTCTTGATAGGTGAAAAATACACATATCCGTTAACACCAAAAATGACCCTAAATGACCAAAAATATAGTGAAAATGGCAAAGATATGTGTGTTTTTGTGTTTTGTGTATGCAGGTATGGATAAAGCAAAAATCACATGAAAACGATCAAAAACAGGCAAACACGGACACGAGAACGGAAGAGCACAAAAGAAGCCGGGAAATCAAGCCAAAGTCAAAAAGTCAAAGCTCTCAGTCAACTATGGGTCAACAAAAGTCAAACACTAAAGGACAAAAAAATTCCAAAAGTTTCAAATTCAGTCCCTTAAGTTTCAAAAGATTACACAAATGGTCCTTGAAGTCTAAATGGGCCCATTATCTCTAAAAACCTCACCCGGATCCAAAGCCCAAAACAAAAGCCCAATATCCAACCCATAATCCTTTTATAAAAATCCAGGGGCCATTTCTGCCATTATTGAAAGTCATTTAACACTACACTTTCACCTAACAAAGACAAGGGCCAATGTTGCCAATACCCAAAGTTATACCTGTTTTTTACCAATTCAGTTAAAACGAGAAAAAAGGGCGCCAAGAACCTCATCACTATTCATCGTCTCCTTCGCCATTTAACTCAGGGTAAAACAAAGGGGTTTCTACAATTAAGGGGCAAATAGGACAATTCGCGGGATCAAGTACACATGGCAGAGTAAACACATCACTCCTTGCATCCTATTGGCTAAACCCATCAAAGAGAGGACACGTTGGATTAAAGATAGCACAAGGAATGGGGATATTTACACTTGAGTCACTCTCAGAGAAAGCACAAGGTGTCACAATCACGGATTGCCACGCTGGCAATCCGTGTGTGCACATATGCGATCCAACGTCCCAAAGTAAATATCCAATGATTGGAATGAATAAAGGGTGGAGATTAAAAAGAGCGTGTAAGAGTGCTCAGACCCTAGAAGGTTCTCTCAGCAGCTATAAAAGGCCCTCACTCACACACACAGGAGGATCTTCTTTTCTTGTAATTTTTTAGCTTACAAATTTAGCTTATGTAGTTTTATTTTTAAATGTAATTGTTTTTAGTTTTTAAGCTAGTGTAATCTTCAAACTTATTGTAATTTTGTTTTCTAAGCATTGTAATCCAATTTTTAGTCATTAATAAAAGTTTCATTTAGATTTCATAACACTGTTTTCACTCATAAGCTCTTATTTCTTTTCAAATGTTAAGCTATTGTCTCATAAGCTCACTTAAGCTAATTTCAGCTCTCACAAGTCTCTAAGCTTGTGATTGAGCTTAATTGTTCAATTAATCTACTGAAATTAATTAAACAAAGCTTAATTACCTTATACTTATTGGATTGTGGCTTATGGAAGGGGAGCTAGCTTTGGAAGAGCTCCCATGGACTTTACTGGCTTATCTTAGGATAAGCCAGAGCTGTTGATAAGCTCTATGAGCATATAAGCTTCTGTTTAGCTGAAGCCTCTAGTAAGTTCTCATTTAATTTCCTTTGTTCTTCAATATATAGCTTAATAATTGCTTATTAGTGTAGATCTGCTTATTTGCTTAATCTAGTTGCTTATTTGTGCTTATAATTATCTCTTTGTGCTTATTAGTTATAAATTTTCATCTGTTTTTAGCTTAGGTAGCTTAGCTCTTAAATTTTCATTACTTGTCTTAAAAATCACTAAAAAGCCAAAAATAGGTAGCTTAGCTTTAGATTCTTAATTCTAGCTTAAATTGATTGTGGATTTATGCTTATTAGTCTTGTTATAAGCTAGTAGTTATCTGGTATTAAGGTTTAGTTCTCTAGATTCTCATTTCATAAGCTTAAGTAAAATCTGTCAAATCTATAGGGGTGTTTGGATTAGTATTGTTTGACCTTCAAAAGTCAACATAACTTTGAAAATTTTCTTTTGTGAGTTTGATCTTCATAATTGATTAAGATTTGAGCAGGTTTCTAGGATTAGATTGAGCTTAAATTCCTTTTATGGCTTATTATTTTTGATTCTGCACCAGGGGACTTTTTCACTTTTCTTTGCTTGCTAAAATTTTGATCCAAGCCTCTTAAGCTTGGTAAGTGGTTGCATTGTGTTCAAGCACACTCAAATAGAGTGTGTAATGCAGGTTGTCCCCTAAGGACACCTACATTGGTGTTTTGCCCTTTATCAAGTGCATCAGCAGTAGTAACTGAAGTTACTACTGCTGTCCTTTTAAGCTTTTTACTAAGCTAGTGTTTGTAGCTTTTAGGATCTAAATTTCAGTAGGATTATAGATTTCACATAGCTTAATATAGATTAGAACTTGTTTTTCATTTCTAGCTTATTTCTTAGGATACTTTGGCTTTTAAAAGTTCATAAAAGTTTCAAAAAGCCAAAAACAGTAGTATTAGTAAGTAGCTCTTGAAAATTGATTTTCTAGCTTTTAGTTCTTGTTTTTATAACTTAGATTAATAGTTTATAAGTAGGTGGTTAAATTCTCATAAGCTCAGCTTATGTCTTGACTTATATTGCATTTTAGCTTATTGGATTTTTGAGCTTTAAGTTTCTTTTTCTGAGTTTGCTATTTTTAATCATAAATTTAGATAGCTTAAAGTGTTTTTAGTTAGGGTAGCTTGTCATTATTAGCTTGTACACATCTTAAGCTAGCTAGAATAGGTTTTGGTTTTAAATTTGAGCTTATAATGAAGTGTGTGCAAGTGTTTTAGTGAAAATAAGTTTTTAAGCCTTTTAAAGGCTACTTTCTGAGACAGCTTCTTTATAAGCTCTTTTAGAGCTTATTTTTGAGATTCAGTTTATACTCCTTTTATTAAAAGTTCTTAAAAATGTGTGTTCTATAAGTTTTAGCTTTTGGTTTTAAAAAAAAATTAAAAAGGGTGTTGCCAGACCTTGAACCCGTGACCTCCCACACACTTACCCAACGTGTTAACCATCATGCTACAATAGCTCATCCATCAACTTCCCTTTTCATAAAATTATTATACACGTTTTAATTTTCCTTTTTCATTATAAGTCGTAGCCTGTTTGTGCTTATTAGGGGCTTATTAGTTAAGTTGTTTGCTTGATTTTATTTTTCTTGTGTTCTTTGTTGCTTTTTAGATTTTCCCTGAATTTTTGGTATTTTTCCATTAAGTAGATTATTTTTAATCATTTTTCTAAAGTTTTAATTTTCGAAAAATCATAAAAAATAGAAAAAAGTTTCAGAAAAATACAAAAAAATAGTTTTTAGTATTAGAATAAATTCTTTTAGGTTTACATTCAGAAAAATCATTTTCAACACTTTTAGATTTTAATTTTCATTTTTGAGCTTTTAATTTTAATTTTAAAAATAGGATTTTAATTTTAAAAATAGTTAAAAATAGTTTTCTGAGTTTTTATGTTATTTTAGACTTTTCTAAGTTTAAAAATCATTTTTCTTAATTTTTAGGACTTAATTTGCTATTTTCTAGGATTTAATTAGATTAAATTCGTTTTTAATTCATAATAAATTCAAAAATAATCAAAAAAAAATATTCTTTTTCCTAAAAAATGTTTTTGTCCTATTTTAGGTTTAGAAATTTAGTTTGCAATTTTAAAGTTTAATTTTGTCTTACTTGCTTATTCGTCGCGTTTTATTTGTTTCCCGTTAATTGTTTAAGTGTTTAATTGCTTTTAATTGTTCATTTTAATTGTTGCTTTTATTTAGTAGTTATAGATACTCAAAAATATCTTTTCTCTTATTCAAATCATAATCCAAGCTAAAGCAAGGTTTTAATTTCACAAGTCGTTGGGGAAACGACCCGGGTGATCATTCTTCCCGGTTAAATATACGTATTATATATTATATATATCTTTTAGAGTGAGTTTTTCTTAAGGGAGACTTTAGGAAAGTTCTTAATTGCTCTTTTGGAATATTATTATATATTTTATTGTGTATAAAAACCTATTATCAATCCATTAAGTTAAAATTTTTTCCATATAATTACCGTGACATGATGAAGATAATTCGAAAACACTTTCTCCCCCTCAAACAAAGACCCGTATTCTATTTAAGATCTATTGTATTTGTTCGAGTGGTCGAAATTTCTTGAAACTCTGTTTGTAATGTCAAAACTGATTCTGATTTGATATTAGATCTCCTTTTTCAAATGGTTAACTCCGATTACATGATTCTATATTCCAATATTTTGTGCAAATCATATCGGTTATAAAAACTTGTACCCATAGGCAACTCAGGTCCTTCTAGTTGGCAAGTCAAAAGGCGTAAGTTCCTAATTACCATATGTTGCATTCTAAACCTTAAAGGATTAAACAAGTAACATCTAAAGCTTAAATGAGTTAAAATACATTAACTCCCCTTTTAAATCATGATCCGTTACTGTCAAACCTTTTTGTTTACTCCATGTTTGAAAGATCATTTTGAAAGAATTATTAGCACATTTCTCCCCCTCAAATAATGTCCCGTTTTCTATTTAAAGAGCTGTAGACATTGTTTGAGTGATAGAAAATTCTTTTAAAATCTTTTATGATGAGAAACTGAGATGACTGATTTGGTTTTTGAACGACAACACCTTTTTCAACACGTGTAACACAAATAATTTTTAGAAGAATCATAGACGAAAAATCATTTGGTTAAAAAGAAGACTTCTCTTCTTGATCAAGAAATAATGCACTGAAGCGTACATTAGAATCTGAGGTTTGGTGCACGGATATGACGGTATCCCATGCCCGGGAGAACTTATCACCCTTTTGGAACAACCATCTTTTTGGCGACGGTGCGTTCCTTCATCCATTTGAAAAACAGGGTTGGTTGCATATCAGAAATAATAGCAAGCCATTTAGACATGTTTTGAAAAGCTGTTTGAACTTCTGCTCGAACTTCATTTAAAGACCCGTGTCATTATTGAATGACATTTCTAGATCCGTAAATGTTATCAATTTTCAGAAGACATGTCTTGAAAACTATTTTTGGTATTTTCTATTTTTTGAATTTTTTTATGGCTTTTGAAGGTTTTATATTTTTGTGTTTTCTTTTTGGTTTAAACTATGTACAAAATATATTATTCAATTTAAGATGATGATGACCTGAATACCGAGATGAAGATATCGTTCAGTTCGTTGTAGAAGTATGTAGTCAACATCTCTTAAACTTCCACCACCAAAGCTTTCGAGGCTCCTGAATTTTCGTCTGATCTTGAGCCTCCTCATTATGAGGCTTTAATGGCTTCCCCCCAAACCGACAATCTTCTTATTGAGCAGCTTCACAGCTTTTTTGCAAGCTTAGAATGATTAAGTGTACAGCAGAATTAGTAGCAAACCACTTCAGATCTTGCTCCTTTGATAATAAGCTTAGTGGTTGACCATTTGGGGAAACATTAACTGGATCAGCAACATGTCTTCTCACGCTTGAATAATTCTTCTCGCATTTCTTCCCACCGGAAGCTCAAGTAATGACATACCAAAAAGTATCAAGAGATCACCTTCCCCCCATTGTAGTTGGATGAGATGCCAACCGTCTCATACATTGAAGCCCAAGCACTCGAAAGTACACACTCTATCCCATTATGAAGTCAAAAGGTTAGCATCAAAATCACTTAAGACCCGAAAATGCCCACTTTTCTCCTCAGGAAATTGCAGTCATGGAATTGCTACACCAATGTCAAAACTAATAGCCCCGAGTATAAGCAATTTTTCCTGTAGTAGTCGAAGATGATTCACCAAGGACAGATCCAGTAAAAAAACAACTAAGTACCGGATGTAGTCGAAATGACAACACCAAAACAGTACCATAAAAATCAAGTACGTCCCGGATGAGCACATTTAAATTGTTTCACCAAAGTCAACTAAGTCCCGAGTGAAAGCAATTTATCCTGTATGTAGTCGAAATGATAACACATGAAGTACCATAATAAACAACTGTGAGAAGTACGGATGTAGTCGAAAGGACAACACCAAAACAGTTTTCCATAAAAACAATGTATGTACCGGATGATACGTAGTCGAATTACAACACCAAAAACTAGTAACTGAAATCAAGTACGTCCCGGATGTGAACAACATTTCTAGTGTAGGATACTTGGACATCTGGAGGACTCATCATACAATTGTGTACCTCTTTTATCATCAGAGAAACTGTTTCTTACATCTCTTCCTACGTAGTTGGAATAATACACCAAAAGCTATGTGTGGCTACAGCTGATGTTTCTCTCGCGGGCGTTATGGACTTTCGTCCCTTCCCAAATGACCTTTAAAACCCAAGGAGAAGGTATGAAGTTCGTCACGTGTACCCGTTGAGCATTCAGATGTATGTCTCCTTCCCCCTTGATGGTTTTGATACCTCAGAACCAGCAACACATTGTACGCACATATACTTGAAATCTTGTGAGAAAAATAAAATTAACCCAAATGAATCCTGTGAGAATCAACTGCTGATCAAATCTCTACTCATTAACTCTCTCTGACTATCTTTACCACCCTTTATGTCGGCTATTTGAAGTGACCACTGATGGAGTAAACCCGATATACCAAACTTGAAATTGAAGTAGAATCCTCGTTCTTGTGACTTAAGCTTGCGCAAATGTAGGAAGAACGGTGTAGAGAATTTGTGCTCCAAGCAAATCTCTAAGTACTCAATACTCCTCCCAAAGTATGAGACATTCATCACCTCTTGCGATTATCCACATCGTCTTCTGCGTGTGACACTGAGTACTACAACGTAACTCCTTTAAGTAGCTAGTTAACAGGTCTTCATTACATCCACCTTGACTGCTTGGATAACTAGACTAAAACTCAAGTCTTCAACTTAAATCTTAAGCACGAGCAAGTTATCATTGAAAGTCATGCATCCAACCATCCCCGACTTTAAGATAAAATAAGAACACGCCTTCGTGAAATTCAACTTCAATATCAAATAAGGGATTTCCATATCAATTCGCGTGTCACTGGACATGCCCCCCCCCCCCCCCCCCCCCCCCCCCCCCCCCCTAATCTTAAATCTTTAGCCGTTGTCTAAATCCCCTTATCAATGCTGTAGGCTTTACGGATGACCACAGATGGAGACAACCCGATGAAACAAAACTGGAGAAGGAAGCAAAAAAAACACCTAATAACTTCAAAAATCAACTAATGTAACGGAGGTCAAAAACAACGTAGTCATGAAATCCAATTACGTTGCCATGAATAATGTAAGCTCCTGAGTCGGGTATGAAAGATGGGATTCCGGGCGCGTTGTCACGTTGTCTTGTGTTTTTACTAGTTTTTGAGGGGGGGGGGGGGGCCTGTTGTTTAATATAATTTTGGCCAGCCTACAGTTCCTTGTACAAATTTTAGTCGTGCCTCTCATCCAGACTTTTTGGCGATTATAATGATCGTTAGATGCCCAAACGAAGTCAAGTGGTGTATTTAGAAAACATAAATCGGTATTAAGGCCCAATCAATTATCCACCAAAAGTTCAGGGGTCCAATATCACCTTAACCCTAATATGAATGATAAATATATAAGAGCATCCCTAACTAATTTATCACTCCATAACCCTAATCACTTTTATCACATTCATCCGCCCCCACTTCTCTCCATAGGAAAGAACGGATCTCACTCTCCCATCAAGATATTACGCACCTTAATCTCATTGATAAAAACGCAGTCATCTTCCAACACATCTCTAGTTACCAAACCCCTTTATCTTATTTCATCCAAAACTAAATCTTACGACAAAAAAAATGCAACCCCAATCTCTTTTGTTTTAGTTTATACTTCACACAACTATACATAACTCTTATACACATCTCAGTCACCATTGATTTAAATAAACCTTCAACATGCCTTTAAATAGTCTGTTAAGCACCAACACCATACATATACACTTTCTTTTTGGGTAAGGCTAAACGAATTACAAAGGAGTGATGAACACAAACCCACATAATTTAAAGAACCAAAATCATTTTCGTCTTCAAGATCTTTATAAATCAAGGTCTCGGGTAGGTATCCTTTGATTGCATGTATTGTTTTTTTGTTTTTCATGACGAAACAAAGATGGATCATAACATATTTGTTATTGGATCAATCTTTATTTTCGTATAAATAAAAAAAAGTTATGCTTTTGATAGATCTGTGATGACATCCTTTTTGTGTTTGATCCTAAAAGGTCATGACATTTGTTACAACACGAAAGAAAGAATGACTGAGATCTTTTAATTTTGTGTTATGTTTTGAGTTTGTGGAGATGATAATTGTGACGATGGGGTAATAGTTAAGATTGGATTTGTTGTAGTTGTATTGTGAAGGGCTGTGATTCTTGTTGATGTTGGATGTTGATAGTGGGTTTGTAATTGATGTTTTTTTTGGTGATATTATATGTGGTTATAGTTGTTTAGCTGCTGTTGTTGTTATGATTTGGGTTTGAATCGAGTCAAGTCTGGCTTCTTCTATCTTGATTTCTGTTGGTTTTTACCTTTGACTCGTGACTCTGTTGAGTTGATCCGAGTCAACTTGGTAAATACCGAGTTGACTCGGTTTGGGTTAAGGTTTAGCAAACCGCAAAAGGCAAAACGCAACCCTTTTTATGTCTAGACAAACCGCAGTCAACATGAGGCAAAACGCAATGAGAACAAAACGCAATGAGAACAAAACGCAGTCTTTACTAGCAAAACGCAATGGTCAAATCGCAGTTGACTTAGACTAAACGCATCATTTCTTGAAATTTTGGCAGCATAACGTTTGTTCTTGCTTGCTAAAGGGTCTTCAATCAGGCAAATCTCAATGCCTTGGTAACCAAAACGCAAGAACAAGTCGCAATCCTTTGTTGTGTAGACAAAATGCAGGCTTTGAGAACCAAAATGCAACTTTTGTACTTTTGTCTTTTTGCAACAGAAAACTGTCCTTTATACAAGAAAATGTAGATCTGAATTTTTTTTCTTTTTCTGCTAAGTCTCAACCAAGAACATCAAAACCCAGATATGCTTTTTAAACCCACAACCACTTACAAAATCTGCTTAACACCCCAATCAGCTTATAAAAAGCTTGAAAATAATCTGTAAAAGCAAAGGACCAGATCTGTGTATTCATTGAAGGTTTTGGACAATAAAGTGACCTAAAAACTCATAAAAACGTGATTAAGTGAACTGGTATATAGCAGACAACAGACAAAAACAATACATGGTTATTTTTCCAAAAATAAGCCCACGAAATAAATCTTAAATAAACAGTAGAACACAAAACAATAAACAATAGAGGTGACAGATTTGTAAAACATTGAGACCAACCGGAGCATAAAAAAAATCAACCCGAACCCAAGATCGAATCGAGGCTCTGATGCCAATTGACGGAAACAAATAATCATAGATCCGGTGGTCTTGGTAGCTCAAAGATGGAGGTAGTCATCTTTAGAGAGAGAAAGTTAGAGAGAGAGAGATAGATGGAGAGGGTAAGCAAAAACACACTTTGATGTGTGTGTCAAATGATTTCTTCCAACACCTTCTCCATGTGTGGAGAGGGTTTAAATATGTCTTATAAAATGCCTATGAAACGGGCTATGGTGTGGGCTTACAGTGGGTAAAGACCCGGCCCAACACCATAAATCATACTATTACTAACAAAACTACGAGCTATGCTAAACATGAAAATACATGGGGTGACCGGGTCTTTTTCTTAAACCTAACAAAAGAGCATTTGTTGGAGGTTCTTAGAGCGATAGCGGTGAAGAAGATGATGAAAAGATCCAAGATGAGACATGTATTGTAGCTCAAGCACCAAATGAGGTATGTTCTGAATCTTCTTACTTTAGTGATGAAAACTCATCAACTGATGATTTAGCTTTAGACAATGAATATGATAAATTGTGCAAAATGAGTTTAATGATAATCACTAAGAACAAAAGGTTAAAAGTTATTAGAATAGTTCTAGAAATGAGTTAGAGAATTAAAAGATTGATTAGCCAGCACTCGGAAAAAAATAAACTAAGGGAGTTTGATCTCGATTGTGCAAAGTGTCTTACACCTTAAATTTGAAAAATGAAAAGCTCCCAAAGAAGAAATCTACTAGATTAAACAAAATTTGAAAAGACGTACACATTGCTTAAATGTAATGTTAAGTAATCAAAAACCCTCCGGTGATAAATTAGGTTTAGGGTTTAATTCATTTGAAGCATCATCTAGTGGAACTAAGGAAATAAAATTTATGAAAGCTCATAAAAAGACGTCTTCTAATGGAGGCCCCATAAATATGGGCAACCCCCAAATTGACCAGGCGGTCCCTAAAATAATTATGGGACAGCCACCAGAAACGCCTGGATCTGAGAAAATTGTGACTTTTTAAAAATCTATTTTGGGTCCTAGACCAAAACACATAATTATAAACAAAGTCAAAATTCCTGTTGCTAGTGACAATGAAGTTTAACAATTCTATAAGCCATTGTCAAAACCCGGAGTATGATTTTTGAAACCCAATTTTAGATCAAAAACTCTACCTTCTAGAAGAGTCAATATCAATTATTCTCATCCTAAAACACCGCAACCAAAAAGATATGTGGGTTGACAAAACCAACCTTATGGCTTTCCCGTAACTTGGAACAACTTTCAACATCAAAGTTACATGCCATGGGAAATGTGTCTTCCATTCTCACATCCCAACCAATTGCATCAAATGCAAGGGATGTTTGGCACTAACAACTTTAGACCCATGAGATATTGAGGACCAAATGTTTGAGTTATTGTCTTATATAAATAGATATGCCTTGGAGTCGACTTGGAGCCCAACGAATGGATCAAGGATAGTGGATGTTCTAAACATATGACGGGTAATCGAAAGCTGTTCTCCACTTACAAGGCATACAATGGAGGTAATGTCATTTTTAGTAGTAATCTTCGCAGTAACATCATTGGCAAAGGTACGATTTATAATGACTCTCTCAAAATAGATAATGTAGAACATGTTGATAACTTAGGATTTAA
>BQNB010156510.1:0-12489 GCA_026074375.1 Tanacetum coccineum | reverse complement strand
TTTCTAGCAATCTTTGAAGTGAACTGACCACAGCAAATCTAACTGTCTTTCTAGCTTCCAGCTCCCTTTCTTTTCATCCATTTCGCAATCACCCAAGCCACATTCGCATACCCATTCTAATGTTTATCCTTAAACATACTCAACAATCACAAATCATTCTTCTGAATCTTCTCATATCCAGTCATTCTCTGACACAATCCGTAAGTGATCATTTTATGCAACACTCTGAGAATCGGGAATCTAACGAAAGTGATTGAGCTCCTAGACAAATGTAAGTCCCTATCTATGCTAATCCTTTCCTAATATTCTCTAGCATTGAAGTTTTCATCACTTCTTAAACCTCCCTGAAAATAAGCATCAAAACCTTCTTCATTCAATTCCTCAACATGATATAATCCCAATCTCCTAGCAAACTCCAACAAAGTTAGACTATGAGCACGTCCTCCTAGTCTAAAACTAATTATCTTCTTTGATTGTAACTCATTACCCGCACATACTTCATTAAACTCATAAGTAGCATAGAACTCACGGCAAAGTTCTGGGTAAATGGGTTCTCGAATGTTAAAAGCCCTACCTAAGCCACAGAAAAGAATATCTCCTCTTCGGATTGAGCTTCCTTCAAACTAATCTTTAGCATTTGATCAATCTCATCTCCACAACCAATTTTGTGTAATAACAGCCAATCCATAATTTGCGGCGAATAAATGAGTTTTGGGAGCAAAGTTGCCAACCTAGAGTTATAACGAGACTTTGCTTCTCTACTACAACCTCTCCATTCCAAGAATTCGTAGTGAACACCTAGGAGTAATGCTTCTTCAATAGTTTCAACATTTCGAGAGCGTTTGGCACGGGATGACATGGCCTCGTGATCATATGCTCCTAAAGTCTACACATCACAAATCAACCAAAGACATGATATATAATTAAGTTACACAAGATTTAGCTTTGTTGGTTATGTCTTGATCATTTTGCGGACATTCTGTAACCTTCTGTGATAAAATGTACGGCGGTTTTCAAATAATTAAGCAAGTGCGGCGGTTTTTAAACCAAAACCGGCGCACTTCCTGCTCTATTAAAAAAATTCGAGTTTTTAATAATTTTATTTCAATCTAAACACTAATTTCAAATAGTTAAACCTGGATTTTTTCAAGGGTTTCTGATAACATCTCTTAATTCTTAATAATAAGGCATAATCCTAGTCCTATTCAAACTCTATTGGCATAATTTCATAATTTCCTCAAACTTAATTCATATAAACCCTAAATACATAATGATAATAGATTTACTGATAAGAAATAGCTATGAATGAAATAAACATACCCTTGGCATGATTAAGAATTTGGTGGATTGATTTTTTGAATCTTCCTTCGATTTTGGTTAGAAACCCGACGGTGTCTAAGTTTTTTGAGTGTGGTATTTATAATGAGTTGAAAACTTCTTTTATAAGCTCTGTGTCTGAAATTTTTTTGAAAGTGCGACGCACTTGAACTTAGTGCGGCGAACTTTATATATATATCTATATATATGTATGTATATCTATATATATGTATGTATATCTATATATATCTATGTATATCTATATATATCTATGTATATCTATATATATCTATGTATCTATATGTATACATATATATATACATAATCCATAACTGGTTTAATACAATTGTTTTTTTATTTAGATATGCATACGGACAAAAAGTAAAATTTAAGTACGATAAACATTATTTTGGGAGTGCATAACCTCTTTCTCCCTTATTCCTCCTTCCAAAGTTTACTCGACGAACCAGTTTGGTGACATTATGTCACTCAATTTGTGATAGTTGGATAATTTCCTTTTCATGGGTTTTGTCACAAAAACATTCATGTAGATATTTCCATAGGGATCGGTCAAATGAATCTAAGTTTTCCACTGTCCAGTTGCTAACTCGGGATTAGAATAGCATAATTTGTAATCGGGCTTCCATTCAACATCCCTTACTTTAGCAGGGAGTGATCCTAGGAAACTTACAGCCTTTTTCCACACGCTGATTTTTCTGAAAGGGTTTATTACTGATTCAAGGGTTGACAAGGTCATGTTTTCAGCAGGGTTGGTATTGTTTTGGTATCCAATTGGGCTTGAGTTGTGAATTGGTGTCCCTATTTCATTCCTCTTAATCACATAATCTTCTTCATCATCTGAGTCGCTCTCAGCAATTCTGATTTTTTTTGATCTAGCTGCTCTAAAGGTTTGGCGAGTGAGCCCATCAAAAGTAGTAAAATCCAATTTTAATGTCAATGTTGCCTCCAATTGTATCAAGGAATCAGAACATTACGATAGTGCGTCCCGATCTACGGTATTTCAAATTAAGAACTTGGCAGATAAAGTGGTGAATCCAACTTGACATAGTACATTTACTAGCTGACCAGTTACTTCAGCTTCTGTATAGTTAATCATTGTTATGTTTCTTTCTTCTTTCATGATATCATCTCTACCCAGCTGTTCGTAGATTCTGTATGGCATGGTGTTAGTGTCAGATCCTGTATCATCGAGAGCGTTTTCATTGATTCGGCCTTCCAACCTAATTGGAAAATAAAAATGCCCCTGGATCTTTCTTTTCCTTAAGCATCTGCCCTTTTACTTTTACCATTGCTCTTTCTTTTCAGGTTTAATTTTTCCCATCTAATTGGACTTGTCGGCCCCGATGTTGTCCAACAACTTTTCGGTATTTGTATCACTATAGGCAAATGTTTCTATTACGGTATCACTTCTTCTGCATTAATTACCCTCATATGATCCTGTGGGCAAGTGCCCCTCCTTTCCGCTTCCTCTTACGTTAAGGGTGTTCCAATTGATGAAGATGGTCCAGCACCATTAAAGTACATGATGTTCTCCAATATTTTCTTTTTATTCCTACTTCCTTTGCCCATTTTGCATACCAATGGTGGAAGATCGGTCTCTGTTTGTGGTACCTCATCAATGTCAAAGTCAAGCAATTCTTCTAAGTTATCAAGGTTTGGGTTACCTTCTTTATCACTGCTTAAAAGAAAAGGGTCAAAGTCAGGTTGTATTGTAATAGTGCCTTCTCCAAGTTTATCCATTGCATGGCAAGATCGCAAGAATGATTTTTACATAATTTATTCATGCTAAAATTCGTCTTCTTCAGGATTTATGAGGAATTGAACCCACAGTAAAACTTCCCATGGTAGGAACCATTAAATTCCTTTTTAACCACTTATTTTCGCCCTACACATTAGATAAGAAAATCAGCTTCTTTTGGGGACCCAAGCCATCACTGACCTGGATTTGCCTTATGCATCAACATAATCAAACTTTTTCAGGGTGATTGATGCACTATTGTATTTAGAAACATGGTCTAAAACTTTAGTCCTTGATTTCCAAACCCAACAAGCTGAGGCCTTAACAGCATTAATATTATTTCTCTTAACAACATTAACTACTGCTTTTGGCCTAGCAACATTAACTACTTCTTTTGGCCTAGCAATATTAAATTTTTTATCCCTAATAGTATTAACCCTCTTATTAAAATTACTGTTTTTAAATGCTGTATTCTTGTGAATGGGACTCTTAACAGTCGAATGTGCTATTTTAGAAAGATGTGACATTGATCTAGCAGCATTAACTGTTGTTTTTGTGTGAGCAGTATTAACTTGTCTAGCAGCATTAACTGATACTGCCGTTTTTGAAATATTTTGTCTAGCAATATTAATCGATACTAAGCTAGACTTCATTAGTACTGCTCTTGGAACCATGTTCTTTTTAGGGCAGGGGTGAGTCTTTTTGACAAAATTCTGATGATTCACCCTTTTAGCATTGTTTCAAACAGGTTTTATATTTTGAAACTGTTTTTGATTCACCTTTTTACAATCTACCTGCAAGTGATCAAAACTTTCACATATAAAACAAGCTTTGTTAAACATCTCAAAGTTACTTCCTAATCTTTGAGATATCATATTATTCCTGTTTCTTTGATTGCCTCTAGGAGTATGAGTGTTTTGCCTAAGTTGTTCAACCTGTTTAGCAGTTTTCCTAGCAGTTTTTCCTTTAGGTTTAACAAACTCTATCTTAGAAAAACTAGGCTTAACTGTTTTCTTTTCAATCTTAGCCTGAGTCACATCTTCTTCCTCACTATCAGACACCCAATCCTCAATAATTGGAGCACCATTATTCTTCCTAACTGCTTTTGGCTTTGCTTCACTAGCCTTAGCTTCACTGTTCTCAACTACAGGCTTAATAACTATAGGCTCACTTGTAAACTCTTCTAAACCATAGAATGACAAATCAGGTTTTGGAGGCATAAATTTTCCTGTATAGGGAGGTGGAATAGCATTATACCCTAAACCTGTTTGGCACTTATGAACTATCTGACAGTCTATTAATTTGCTTAAGGTTTTAGATGAATTTTCAAAATTTTCTACTATTAGCTGAATTTCATCTTTTTTTGAGCCAGTTCCAACTTCCTTCTAAGCTCTGTAATGGCTACTTCTCATAAATGAATCTCACATTTTAAGACCTTGATATCTTCCTCATAAACAAACTCATTTTTCTTATAAACTAGAAGTCTTGCTTCTACAGACTCTAAACTTGTTTTATAAGCAATATCATTTAACTTAGATGTCCTTAAGTCTTTTAATAGTTGTTCGTTTTGTTCTTTAAGAATTTTAACATTTTCCAAACAAGATGATGAATAGTTTGAATCAGTAGATACCTCAGAGTTAGAACTTGTAGAAAAGTAAGCCATGAGTGCAAAGTTAGTTGGACCTTCTGCTTGATCACTCCAATCATAACCAGAACCATCACAAGACACCAAAGCATTAGAATTAGTTGTCTCTACTGGCACAACCCTTCTTGTGTTCTCCTTATTCCTATTTTCTTGGTTCCTTGGAGCCCTGCACTCCCTTGCAAAGTGTCCCCTTTTATGGAAGTTGTAACACTCCACCTTGGACTTATCAAACCCAATGGTCTCATTACCATTAACAGTAAGCTTTCTTTCAGTGTTCTTCAAGAATCTCCTTGCCCTCTTGTTAGCATAGCCATCTGTCACCTTAAATCCATCTCTTCTAAATCATCAGGATTAATTTGTTGCAAGTCTTCATTGTCAAGTTGTGGACAGTTTGGTTGACTTGCAAAGAAAGCACAGATGACCGCATCACTTAAATTGTCAATTGTTGTTGAGTTAACAACAGTAGCTTGAGTGCTAGTAGTTGTAGCACCATGAGCAGTATTAACTGCTCTATTTGTACTGCTGGTTTTGTTTGAGGACACAAAGGCTACGTTTTGTGTGTTTGTGCTTGAGCTTGATGTTCTTTTTATCTCTGGTTCATAGATCTTCAGGTTGTTGTAAAGATCATCCAGGCTTAATGTATCTATCTTAGGCTTGTTCCTCCACACAATAGTATGTGTGTTCTATTCTGGTGACAGACTTCTTAAGAACTTCTGATTCACATCTTCTTGTGAGATACTTTCACCATGAATCTCCAACTGACTGATAAGCTTTTGAAGCCTATATATCAAAGGTTTGATCTAACACCTCTAATCTAGATGCAGTAAAATTTTCATACTGCTGCTTTAGAAGATTCCTCTGAGTCTTTTTAGTAGCAGCATTCCCTCCAAACCTCTTCTCAATAGCCTGCAGCAATGACTTGGCATCTTTGATGGAGTTAAACTTCAATTGATGTTCATTAGGGATTCCCATCAATAAAGTGCTTCTTGCCTTCAACTCTAACCTCCTTTGTGCCTTTTCTTTAGCAGTTGTAGGAGCAATTATAGTCTCAACACCTTCAACAACTTTTGTTATTGGAGGTGCATTACCATTCTCTATGACTTCCCATAGAGAATAATCAATCATCTGGATGTACTGTTCCATCCTCATCCTCCAAAGCTCATACTCACCTGGTTTGAGCATAGGCACTTTTGATGCAGCCACCATATGTACTGAGTCTTGATCCATGTCTTCTTAGCAAAGTTTCTCAAAGCAACAAGCTCTGATACCACTTGTTGATCCTAGTTAACTTCTAATGATCGAATTCCTTAAGCTTGTTTAAGGTTTATTTATGCTAGATAAATCTAAAACAACTCCGTTTAAGAAACTTTGTTTGATAATACTAAAGATTATACGGAATCTAATCTTTAATATAAGAAGAATTCTTCAGTAACAGTAACATAAAATAATATAATTTCAACAATAAAAGCTCTAATATTATTATTACAAATAATACGAATACTCTCCTAGTATTAGGGTTACAAAACCTTGAAGCTATAACGATATCAAAACAAAAGATTTCTAGATTATGATGTCAAACTCTATGCCCTAGGACCTCCTTTTATACACCAAAGAGTCCTAGTCGATTTACAATATATTACAAAAACATAGATTATTCTCAAAGATCTATTATATAAATAACTCATACTTATCATGTAAGTAATCTTGCTCTTCAAGCAATCTTTATCTTTCAACAGTTGTAACTTTGTACCAGCAACATTTACTCTTAACAAGCAGTAGTAACTTATACACCAGCAGCATTAACTATGTACAAGTAGTAATAACTACTTAGATTATTTTCTTCAATCTTCACCAGCAGTACTAACTTTACTCTAGCAGTACTAACATATACTAGCAGTAGTAACTAGCAGTACTAATATACACTAGCAGTACTAAGTTACACTAGGAGTACTAAGTTACACTAGCAGTACTAACTACTTAGCATATTTTCTTATTAAGATTATTGAATAGCACTAAGTTTTACTTAGCAGCAGTAACATAAACCTTAGCAGCAGTAACTTCAAGAACATCATGAAGTCTTTTAATCCCAACAGTCTTTATTTTCTTTGTGTTGAAATTTATGGCTACTTAAGTACATGGTTCGGGGGAATGGGATCAAAAATTTTATGCATTAATGGAAGACCAATCAATTATGATCTATAAAGACCCCTTTGTATCACCACTTTTGACGTTGTTTATCTCAAATGGGAGGATGTGCGTATAATATCAGATGTTGCAGGGGCAATAAGTAAAGATATAAACTCCTGTAGCATTTGCATATTTATCATGAAGAAAATGAAAATGAAGAGGGTGTAACAAAAAGCCACCCATGTGCTAAAAAATGTAAAGATGGTGCAAAAATAAAAAAAATAAAAAATTAAGCTAGTAGCCTATTATTGCACCAAGACATCTCAATAACTATAAAGAATGGAGCTAGTAGCCCATTATTACACCAAGTCATCCCAATACTTATGAAGAATGGAGCTAGTAGCCCATTATTGAAGATCAAATCTTCGGACTTAGACTCTTGGACCTATGAATGAACAGTAGCTAGTTATGATAAACCTTAGATTACTTTAAACTATTTGTTTTGTGTTTTTATATTATCAACCATTAAATGTGTATCCCATGTCTATCTTAACCCCGTTATCACCCTTTAAAACCATATTACCCTTGTTGCCTTCAAGAATTATTTAGACCCTAATTCTAACTGGTGCAGATTTGTGTACTTTCCAAGCTTATGATAGAATACATGCTATGACTGAGCAATTGAGTGATCACCCCAAAAATGAAACACTTAGACTAGTAGAGAGTTGAGTGACTTTTTATCCCCTTTTTGTGAGGTGTTCGGCTTTGATGTTTTCTAGCATAAGTGTTTTATAGATTCATTTCTTGAAATTATCCTCGAGAAATCTTTTTATAAAATGTTCTAACAGGTTCTACTTGAGGGCAAGCAGAAGTCAAGTGGGGGGATATTTGATAACATCAAATATTTAATACTTTTTAGTGTCAAATTACCCCCTATATTACTTGCAAATGTTTCACTAATACTCGAAAACGAGATATTTTCTATCATTTTGTAGTTTTCAGGTGAAATGCAGGTAATTGACAAGAAACAAGGGAAAAGGACTAAAAATACAATGCTATGACTTAGCAATTAAAGTGCTACCCCCATAAAAAAAAATGAACACCCATCGACTCTTAGAAGATGTGATGACTTTTTATCCCCTATATTTGTGAGGATTTTACGCTTTGATGTTTTCTAGCATAATGTTTTATAGAATCATTTCGTGAAAAAATTCAAATTATTAATTATCCTCGAGAAAGCTTTTAAAAAAATGATTCTAAACAGGTTCTACTTGAGGCAGCAAAAGTCACGTTGGGGATAGTTGATAACATCCAATTATTAAATAACATTTTAGTGTTAACTTACCCTAAATTACTTGCACATGTTACACAAATACTCGAAAAAACGAGATAATTATCTATTCATTTTATAGTTTTTAGGTAAAAATACAAGAAAGCGTGAACAATAAACAAGGGAAAAAGGACTTAAACGTGTAACTTCTGAAGGATGTAACTACGTAACCGCCATAAATGATACCACCGTAACATATATTAAGCAAGTACGAAGATCAAGGACCACGTTACAGCGTAACATTATATCTAGTTACGCCGTAACCATGTAGATGGAAGGAAATCTTGCCAAAGTTAAAGTTACGACGTAACACAATACCTAGTTACGCCGTAACCATAAAAATCCACATATATGGAATGAAGATCACGAATTTATGGAAATTATTTGACGGTTACGGTGTAACACCTTTTGTGGTTACTAAAAGTTTGCTGAAGGGTTTACGGTGTAACCAAAAACTGGTTATGGTGTAACCAAAAATTGGTTACGGCGTAACCAAAAATTGGTTACGCCATAAAGTCTATTTTTGCCTATATTTAGGAATGTCGACGTCAGCAAGGTTACGACGTAACCCACAAATCAGTTACGCCATGACACACTCAGAAGCCTATAAATAGGGGCCGAATTCAGCCTTAAGAATCGTCCTTTTCTCCTCCATCTTAGGGGACGACTAGGGCATCATCCCAAGTCATTTTACAGTACTCACTAGCCGTTCTAGAAGGGAGAATCTAGTCCTAATCATCATCATTATTAGTTTGGTTTGATTATCATGTTTTCTTTACTTTCATTATGCAACATTACTTTTGATTGCAACGACACGATTTTCGACTAGTTAATATACGTGTTATTCTTGTTATTAATTAATTATCATTGCAATTTGTTAGGAATTCAGTTTTTAGTGAAGTGACGATCACTATCGATCTCACAAGCCTTTGTAATACTTAGACAATATCATGTAATATTTAGTACGCTAACCGGGCCAAAGCATAATGGAAAGCCCGGTTTATCCTTTGTATAAAAGCCCTCTCCACACATGGAGAGGGTGTTGGTTGAATCATTTTTATACACACATTTAGTGTGTTTTTCATATGAGTTCTCCCTTCCACTCTCTCTCTAGCTTTCTCTCTCTAGTTCATATTTGTGTGAAAATTAGGAACCTACAATTGGTATCAAGAGCCATAGGGTGGATTGAGTTTTTGTTATTGTGACTTATTTTGAGCTTATTAATTACGGCTTATTTTTTTCTGCTTTGCTTATTTGTTTAAACTGTCCTAAATTTTCTTTTCTATCACATGCTTTAGTGGGCTCGCTGGGCTGAATCTGTTATAAAACTTTCAAATAGTGATAGTTTGTTTTTCTATGGGTTAAATCTTTCGCAATATCTGTTTTTTTTATGATAAAAGGTTTTTATCTTTTAGTCATTGTTTCCTGTTTTCTTTTGTCTCACGTTGGTTTTTGTTTTTTTTTCTTTCTTTCGGCTAAATATGAGCTTGTTCGAATACGACTTTCAGTATCCGTATTCTTTGATTAACTAGACGGACAATCTTTCTTGTCTACGAAACCTAAACTACTCACTATATTAATCGTTAGGATGTAGCTTATTTTATTTCCTTGTGGCTTATTTGTTCTGTAAACAGTTTCTCATTAGCTTTGTATAGCTTATCCGGTCTTGGCTTATGCTTTGTTTTGCTTATTTTTCTTCAAAAATTTTAAACTTTGACATCTCAAATAGTTTTTAACTTTACGTGTATTTGTTCTTTGTTCTATAACTTCACTTGGCTTTCTTGTTTAACTAGCTTAAAAACGTTTATAATCTTTGTCACATTTTTATGTTCCACATATAAGCTTGTTTGATCTAAAAGCTTGGTCTTTTTATTGTCAAATCTATAGAAGCTTGTTGGAAAAAAGTTGTATTAGCTCAAAAGTGGTGCAAACAATTTATTTAGTTAGCTTATTCACGTAGCTTATTTTTCATTTTTGAGTTTTTTTATTATTAGTTTTAAAAGAAAAAACTTAAATCCTTTCATGTCAAAATAGTTTAGCTTATCTTTCTCTAGTTTTAGAAGCTTATGCTAGCTTATCTTTGGCTCGTGGTTTAATTCTCTTTGTTTAAGCTTATTTCGTGACTCAAGAGCTTATTTCGAGTGCTTATTTTTCTGTTTGGCTTATTTTCTTGTGGTCACGGGTTGAACAAGACAAGAACAAAGTAAGGACAACAGTTTGTGTTTTGGCAAAAAGACAAATACGAAAGTACATAGCAGTTTGAGTTCATTAGGTGGCAATTTGGTAGCCTATATTAGTAGCGGTTTGCTACTTTGATTTTGGTAGCGGCTTAGAGTACAAGTACACGTGAAGATAATTTCTTGATCAAATCATAACGAAACTCTGCCCATTTGTCTTCGTGGTCGCGGTTTGGTGTAGAGGTTTACTAACAGGTACAATTGAAGACGTAAGTCTTAGCCTATCCTAAACGTTACTCTTCCCGAATTATCTCATAGACCATACGAAATATATTGTAACAGTTAATACACAAGATAAGGCAATTTCAACTTAGTTTTCGGTTTTTTTAGTTTTGAGTAACGGTTGTTCGCGGGTCTTCTAACTAATATCATTACGATCACGGTCTTCCGTACATCATCGTGGTGTATTTACTTTTGATCGATGACTGACACACGTCTCTGCAAGAAGCTAAACAGAATCCTTCCATTTTTACAACTTATAAACGAAGATGAAAACAAAATGGAGGGAATTTTTTTTTCATTAATTAAACTTATTTCCAAATTGGCACATGCAGTCCTTAGTTTTAAAGTAAATTTCTCAGTTAGTCCTTTATTGAATTGTTAACCCTCAATTTGAAATTGTTTTACATCATTTTTCCTAAGAACTTAATTAGTAGCCGTTAGTCCTCAAAAGTGAAACTGTGTTGCACCGTTAGTCCCTACATTTACAATTAATAACCGTTAAGCATATAACTTGGATTTCTATTGCACCGTTAGTCCTTGTTTGTGTTTTAATCAACTGTTAATCATTTTAACTTGAAAGAGTAGTAACCGTTCATCCTTTTAGCTCATCAATCGTTAACAAAAGTTCAAGTTCTTCATTTACAACAACAATTTTACAAAAAACGATCCATAACGATTATCATTTCATGGTTTCTTCTTGATTTTGTAAAATCTTGTAAAAGTTTATTCTTTTCTCGGTTTAAATCATAGATTTGTAAAATCCCATGAAGTATAATTTCATTCATTTAACCACATCCTACTTTAGATCCTTAATTTCATTTCACACATCGAACTTCAATGGAATCTTTGAATTCGAATTCACAAGAGAGAGAGAGTTGCATCAGTTGCAACAAATGCAACAAATGCAAAGGAAAGTTGCATGACATCTTTTCAGCTACTTCATTCATTTCTATAGGTTCTTTCATACAATGAATCAAAATCCAGGAGAGTATCCGAATGTGCATTCATGACACTCTTTGGTCAAGATAATGAGACTTTCACAAGTACGATGTTCCTTTACGTAGATCAATTACAAAATCAGCTTGACAAAGATGAATTACAAGAAGATAAATCCATGGCTGCATTTTGGGTGCTCAACAATCAGTTTTAGAACTTCATCGACTGGCAGTACTTCTTGGATTATGACAGTGAAATGACAGAAAAGCTTTTTGCTGAATACACTGGAATCAAAGTTAAACAGTTTAGAGAAACACTACTCCTACACATGGGTAATGTTAAGAAGTCTGTTGCTGAAAGAACACATCATAAAAGACAGTATTATAGAAGGATAAATGAAAGACAAATGCAGTCAAGAGAGAGTAAGGTTGTTTCGAGTAAAGCATTGGATGCTAGTTTAGTTGTTAGAGAATGCAGTGGGACAAAGTCAGATGAGCATATTACAAGCAGCAGTTCAGGGACTTATATCACACATGTTGTGGATGCAAATATCCGACCAGTAAATGACCGAGTGCCATCTGCTGAGGTACATTTGACTACTCAACATAATGTCCTTGCTAAAGCATAACAACATACTGATCAATCTGAACTAAGTTATGACACATATCTGTTGGAAAAGGTTTATAGCAATACCACTCCTGATTCAACAAATATGAGTCATAGGGGAGGAGAGATTGACCAGGATGCTGAACAAGATCAATGATTCGTCAATAGTATATATATAATAATATAGGAAAATAATCAACCAATTACCTTTAGCCAAGGATTGGTTAAGGATTCTCGAATTAAAATATATATGTTTCCGGAAGTTTGATTTCCCGGGTCGTTATGTCCCAACGAGGTGTGCAATTGAAAA
>BQNB010156509.1:0-15260 GCA_026074375.1 Tanacetum coccineum | reverse complement strand
CACGTGCAGGGCACGTGAGGTACATAACGGGATATTCGTTAGGGAAAAAGTTCGTGGGTAATTTTGCAATGCCACGTAGGATAGAAGGATACAATTAGAAATAAGTTTCTATCACGGGCGATTTTGCAAAAATCGACAACTTTAAGGACATAATTTGCAATTTACCTTTTAACATAAGTGTATTTTTTTTAATTTGATATCAATAAACAATACAAAATAAGCTGCCTTTAGTTTTAATATAAGAGTATAACTGCCTTTGTGCTTGAAAAAACAGAAAAACAATCAGTATTTGAATGAGAAATTATTTTTTGCGTAAAAGAAAAGCACACAAGCAGAAAAAATAAGTGATCTCAAATACGTTTTAAGCAAAAAAGTTTTTCTATGTTCAGGTTATTCGCAGGTAGATGTAGATTCTTTTATTTAGATATACACGGTTTAACTGAGTTATCTTTATAATTGTTATCGACCCTTTACTTTGCCACAATCAAAATGTGTACTGAGTGAAGTTTGAACTTAAATTTTGATATCTTCACAGCAGGATCAAATTATTTGATGTATAAGGGGCCACATTCGAAGAAGTCGAGTAGTTTCGCGAGAATATAAAGATGCTTGACACTAGATCAACTTGGCGATAGTTATACACCTTTCATCTAATTAGTAGAAAATTCGTTAGATTGTTTTGTTGAAAAGTTATATTCTTATGTGACAATCTTATGAAGCTTTAGGGTTCTTTATGTAACTTTTTATACTAACTTAATGTTTCAATTATGTTTGTAGTGTTTATTCTTTTGCAGGGTTAGAAGTGAAAGTTTCATCTATATAAGCAAAGAGATGCAGCTAGGCTTTTATTCAACACTTGTTTTCACCTACAAACTCTCTATCTCTCTCGTTTTCATATCAAGTTTAGTTGTTGGTTTTATAATGTGATCATCTTGATCAGTTGTTTAGAGTTGTTAGATTCTGGGTTTGTAAGTGTGAATTTTGTATTGTTTCTGATAGCATCCATTTGGGGACTATCAAGTTTCTTTGTAATCTGTTGGACAAGAACTCGATTAAGGACTTATCTTCTGTGTTTATTGCTGTAATAAAAGAATAAGATTACCGTGGGGAGGTTGGCTGGGTGATTTTAAAATATTAGTTGTTAGTATCATTTTAACATGGTATCAGAACTCTAGGTTGGTTTCTTATGCTCTTACTGGTGATTCTTAAGGTTTCTTAAAGGTTGTTCGATTTAGGGATTTATCTTGAAACCCTAATTTTTAGGGGTTTTGATTCTCTCTGGTTGATTAAGGGTTCTTGTGGTGTTAATTGATTGATTAACTAGTTTAATTGGTTGATTCTTGAGGAAACCCTAATTTTCAATTTAGGGGTTTCTTGATCTTGTCAATTGCACTCTAGACTAAGTGAATCTATAGTAGGTTGGTTATTTCGCTGCTTTTTGGTATTGCACTGTAAGTAATTGTTTCTTCTTTTAAGATTTAATAATATTTGAGTATTTTTGCTGCAAACAGAGTGACTAATTTTGATCTGCCACCTCTGAGTGGCGTGAATACGTGCCCTGGTCACTCTTAATCCAAAATAGTTGGTATTCGTGAATCTTGGGTGTAAGTTTTTTAGGTGATAGTGTGTTTAGATTGCTAGAGGATAGGCTAGTATAGATTTGTGGAGTTGCATCATTGAGGCTGAGTTTTTGGTTTATTGGTGGTTTCTTTGTTTTTTGTGGTTGTTGTTCTGGTTGATTACCTGCTAAGTTGTTATTGCTTCTGTTTAATTGTTGATTGTTTGTTTGATCTTGTTATCTATTTGTTTGTTTTTGTTTGTTTCTTGATTATCTGTTGTGTTTCTTGGTTTCTTGTTTATCTCTTGTTTGTGCTTATTTCTGTTCTTCATTATGCTATTATAATTGGATATTTGGATCAAGGGAATCCTTTCCATCTTCATGCAAATGA
Organism: Tanacetum coccineum; assembly: GCA_026074375.1. Lineage (NCBI taxonomy): Eukaryota > Viridiplantae > Streptophyta > Magnoliopsida > Asterales > Asteraceae > Tanacetum > Tanacetum coccineum. The sequence goes on along the minus strand of BQNB010156509.1, from coordinate 13,311 downwards.
TTCTAATTATGTTTCTATTGAGACTGTGAAATTAACTGGTGTTGAGAATTATAGAATCTGGGCTAGTGCCTTGAAATTAGCTTTATAAGTTAAACATAAATTGGGATTTGTCAATGATACTTGTAACAGAAATGATTATCTTGGTAGTGCTCCTTTACTTGACTAGTGGGATAGATGTAATGCTATTGTGCTTAATTAGATTCTAAGTTCTTTATCTCAAGATGTGTATTTTTGGGTCATGTATGTTCTGATAATGCTGCTAATGTGTGAAATGAGTTAAAAGAAACTTATGACAGAATATATGGTTCAATTGCTTTTAACTTGTTACAAAAGATAAATATATTTAAACAAGGTGGTCTTCCTGTGTCTAAATTGTCACACCCCACCAAGGCGGAAATGCGGGGCGTAAACAAGAATGGATATCATCACAACACATGGTGTCTATATAGAAGGCGTCAAAGTGTCATAACAATACCCATAACTAAGCAAAACATAAAAGGCGTCTTTATTGATGAAAAGGAAGTTCTCGTCAATAAGAGACATGCAACATATATCCATACAATGCTAAACATCCACATATAAACTTCAAGATCATCTTAAGGTCTCTTTCTAGCCACTTCTCACTATCTTAAGAATCCTCATAACTTCACACCTAAAAATGATGCTTAAAACGTCAACACAATGGTTGGTGAGAGTCATAGGTTTAAGACTCACATTATAAACTTTTCAAAACCAATTACTACGATTATCAAAAACAATATAGGACAATTATGCAAATTATGAACTTATGCTAACATGCAATCCACATACTAGGTAGGAACGTTACCCCCGATCCATTACAACAACTAGGTAGGAACGTTACCCCCGATCCATTTCAACAACTAGGTAGGAACGTTACCCCCGATCCATTTCAACAACTAGGTAGGAATGTTACCCCCGATCCATTTCAACAACTAGGTAGGAACGTTACCCCCGATTCATATGTTACTTATGCACCTAAAAGTCTACCAGTTGGAGCTTATACTTAGGCCTGGACCAAGGCATCATTGAGTATTGTTTCAACCCTTCAGTTGGATTGAATTGGGTAGTAAAGACCACTCCCAACCGAACTAATCACATCACAAACTACTCCAATTGATCACTAAGCCATGGAGCATTTCCACACGTATCACAAAACCCACTCCAATTGATCACTATGCCATGGAGCGTATCACACAAATCAGTCGGTCCCAACCGAACAAATCACTGAACCAATCAACACGTAGCAAATTTATCACAGTGCAACTAAAACGTTGAACACATAACATCATTTACACCCCAATAAAACATAATAAAAAAGTGGCTATGAAAACTCACACTGATGCTTAGCTTCCAAAAGATCCAATCAAACTATTACAAAACTCACTAACAATCTAGACAAATTAAACAATTATTAGCTACCATCAATTAGGCATTTAAAACCAAATATGATTTTAACCATCAAACTATTATGGATACCGAGGCAATCTATCATAGTCCAAAAAATAATATTTAAGACCTTTACCCATTCTTACAACGCATTATTTCATTTAACCATAAATGCTATTCCACTTAAACTTCTGGTGTTAAAAGCAGAAATTTTACTCTTACCTTGCGCGCCATAAACACACACGAATAAACACTTCCCACAATTCAAACCCAAAATTTCCATCATGCTACATAATATGTTCCTATGAACCTCTCATAGCTCTCCTCTCCCTAAGTCACTACCCTTTTATAAATACCCCCTTAGAAACTCAATAATCCAAAGTGTTTTAAAATATCGTGCCAAAATATGACCTTCTAAAATTATGGCATTAATACCTCAACTTAGCCGCCCCCACTATGACCTAATCCCAAAATTCAGAGATCACACAAAATATATGAACTAACTTCCACGTGAATTAGAGCCTCTAACTCAGTTTCCCTAAGTATTTTTAGAAAAAATCAAAACCAAAACTGCAATTCGTTTCCTTGTTTTACCACACTGAATTTTGTAATGACCATTTGAACCCACTTCCGACCATAAATCACAAACACTTCACGGATAGTCTAAACAATTAAGCACACAATAACACATTATTAGCTACCATCAATTAGGCATTCAACACAATATGATGTAACCTCAACTATGATGGATACCTAGGCTATCTATCATAGCCCTATAATCATTTAAGACCTTTACCCATTCTTACATATTTCATTTATACTTAAATGCTACTCCTTAAACTTTCTGGTTTTAATCAGAATTTTATTCTTACTTGCGCGCCCTAAACTCAATACTTAAACACTCTCATAATTCAAACCAAAATTCACCATGCTACATATATGTCCTATGAACCTCTCATAGCTCTCTCAAAGTCACTACCCTTTTATAAATACCCCTTAGAAATTCATTAATCCAAAGTGTCTAGGATTCGTCCAGAATCTAACCTTCTAAAAGTGAGGGGAGGGAAGGGATTCATGAATTATATTTATAAGCCTCATAGAAGAGTTGTAGTTTAAGTCTAATTAGTTTTAGATTAGGATTGGGACTTTATTTCTTTTTCTTTTCTTTTTCCTTTTTCTTTTTACCCTACTCGGCCGAAAATATATATTTATTTTTTTTTTTTTATTATTATATATTTACAATTAAAACCTTAAATTTTAATAAAAACCTTAATTAATTTGACTATACCTTTTTGCATAAACGCCGTTTACTACCTTTCTAAAAATAACTTTTCATTTCCAACCTAACTTTCTAAAAATAAATTTTTTCCATTTTCTTAATCTAACACTTAAACGCTAAACCTATCTTAGATAACTAACACAGAAATACGTATACGTATATATTTACTTACACAATTAACTTGCAAACGCTTAATTATCAACAATCATTTCTTTGTCATTAAAAATGAACGAAATGAACTCAACAAATTTTCCCATCATCCTAATCTCATTGAGATGATCACACTCAATAGATTGATTATCAATACCTCATAAACACATAAAAACACATATAAACACATAGAATCACATAAACCATACTTTGCAACAGACACATAAGTTCACACTAAGGGTTTGACTAACCTGCTCAAGTCATGGTTGTCACATAAATACTATTATAAATTAAACTCTTTGTGGAGGGAGTTTGACATTTTAACCACCCTTCAGACTGTACTTGTGAGGCTAGAACTGAGAATCATGGTAAACTATTGAAATTGATGCAATTTCTTATGGGTGTTGATGACATATATCAACCCATAAGGAACAGTCTTTTGACTAGGGAAATCCTTCCTGAAGTCAAAGATGCATTTGTTATTGTATCAAGAGAAGAGTCTCACAGGGGTATTCCTGCTAATTTAGTAAAAACTAAAAAACCTCAAGTTTTTGCTTTTGTTTCTAGAACTAATGATAATAACAATAAAAAGAATAATGAAAATTGGTCTAATAATAATGGTAGTAATATGAATAGAGAGAATTATGATAGTTTGTTGTATAAGAATTATGGTTTAAAAGGTTATACTATTGATACATGTTTTGAAATCATTGGTTACCCACCAAGTTTTAAAAGGAATCCTAATCTCGAACCTTTTGGAAATCTTAATAATAACAGAACTAATTTTGCTGATACAAAATGTACTTTTGTGGGTAACAATGATGTAAAAACATCTGCTGGTACCGTGTCTTTGACTAATGAGTAGGTTATGAAACTGATGAGTCTTCTTCCAATCTCAGCCCATAAAACAGGCGACCTACACTTCCTTCCGTACAAGGCTTCAAACGGAGCACATTTTATACTCGAATGATAGCTATTATTGTAAGAAAACTCAGCCAATGGTAGATGAACATCCCAGCTACCACCAAAATCAGTTACACACGCCCTTAACATATCCTCTAAGGTCTGAATCGTACGCTCACTTTGTCCATCCGTTTGGGGATGATAAGCCGTACTCATATCCAACCTCGTTCCTAATGCTTTTTGCACAGTCTGCCAGCAACGCGACGTAAATCGTCCATCTCTATCCGAAATAATCGACACTGGAACTCCATGTCTCGCGACTATTTCATCGACATAGATCTTTGCCAATCTCTCAGTACTATAGTCTTCTCTTATAGCTAGGAAATGAGCTGACTTAGTCAGTCTATCGACTATAACCCAAATCGTGTCATTTCCACTTTTTGACCTAGGTAACTTTGTGATAAAATCCATAGTGATCTTATCCCACTTCCATTCAGGTATCTCAGGTTGTTGAAGCAAACCCGAAGGCCTTTGATGCTCAGCCTTTACCTTTGAACATGTCAAACACTTACTACATAAGTAGCAATATCTCTCTTCATTCCCGGCCACCAATACCTATCTCGAAGGTCATAGTACATCTTATTAGCTCCCGGATGCACATAATACTTAGTCTTGTGAGCTTCATCCATAATTATCGTTCTCACGTCTCCTATCAATGGAACCCATATACGGTCCATAAAATACAAACTCCCACCCTCCTTTTTTTCCATCTGCTGATCTAAACCATGCAGATTCTCCATAAGTATATTCTCTTGCCTGAGCGCCTCGCTTTGGGCTACCTGTATCCTTTCTCTCATTCTGATTTGAATAGTCATTGCCAGGGCCCTTACACGCCTAGGTTTCAACCGCTCCTTCCTACTAAGTGCATCAGCCACAACATTCGCCTTACCAGGATGGTAACGAATCTCGCACTCGTAATCACTAAACAACTCAATCCATCTCCTTTGCCGCATATTCAGCTCCTTCTGATCAAAGATGTGTTGAAGACTTTTGTGATCGGTATAGATAACACTCTTAGTACCATACAGATAATGTCTTCAAGTCTTAAGAGCAAACATAACTGCTCCTAGTTCCAAGTCATGCGTCATATAATTATTCTCATGGGTTTTTAGTTGCCTCGATGCATAGGCAATAACTTTGCCTCTTTGCATAAGTACACAACCCAATCCTTGATTTGATGCATCACAATAAACCACGAAATCTTCCACTCCATCAGGTAGTGTCAATATTGGTGCATCACACAAGTTATTCTTTAAAGTTTGAAAAGCTTCTTCTTGCTCCACACCCCACACATACTTCTGATTCTTCTGAGTTTCTTCCAATTCTTTACTGCTTCTATTTTGCTTGGGTCTACATGTATACCATTCTGGTTAACAACATGACCAAGAAAGTGCACCTCTTGCAACCAAAATTCACACTTGGAGAACTTGGCATACAGCTTCTCCTTCCTTAACAGTTCCAACACCAAACCCAAATGAACTTCATGGTCTTCCTTCGTCTTTGAGTAGATTAAGATGTCATCGATGAACACAATAACAAACTTATCTAAGTACGGTTTACAAACCCTGTTCATCAGATCCATGAAAACTGCAGGTGCATTGGTTAGCCCAAAAGGCATAACCGTAAACTCAAAATGTCCGTATCGTGTTCGAAACGCCGTCTTAGGTATGTCGTCTTCATGCACGCGTAGTTGATGATAACCTGACCGAAGGTCTATCTTGGAGAAAAATCGCGATCCTTGTAGTTGGTCAAACAAATCATCAATCCTTGGAAGAGGATATCGATTCTTAACCGTCAACTTGTTCAGCTCTCTATAGTCGATGCACATACGAAGCGAACCATCCTTCTTTTTAATGAATAATATATAATACCTGGCGCACCCCAGGAGAATGACTAGGTCGTATGAAACCCTTGTCTTGCAACTCTTGCAGCTGCCTAGACAATTCTTCATCTAAGATCGGTTAAACGAAAATGGCACTTCGCAATTGGCGTCGCTCCAGGAACTAGATCTATGCGAAACTCCACCTGCCGTTGCGGAGGCAATCCTGACAAGTCCTCTGGAAACACATCCTCAAATTCACGTACCACGGATATGTCGTTCAACTTTGGTTCATCCTCCTTTGCACTCTTCAACGCTTTGGTGATTCCTACAGCCCGTTCTCCATGTACCCTAAGGATCCTACCATCCTCCACGGGTATTTCTACTACCTTCTCATGACATACGATTACAGCCTTATGCTGGGACAACCAGTCCATTCCTATAATTACGTCAAAGCTTCTATGTCCCCAAAGGGTAATCAATTTTATGCTAAAATAGGGAACCTCCTAGTTCTAGTTTGCAGTCACGGATAATCTATCCACTTCTACCTTGTCTTACCACAGCTATTACTATTACATAACCATGATTCACAAACTAGGTTTCAACATTAAGTAAGGGCGCAAATTTAGTAGATACGAAACTAAAATCGGATTCTAGAATCAAATAATACAGTAACAAAGTGATCATTCAGAGAGAACGTACCCGTTACAACGTTAGGATCCTGGACCGCCTCCATTGCATTCACATTCACGTTGTAAGCTCTTCCTCTAACTTGGTTTCCATTGCTCCTATTGTTTCGACTGCCCTCTATAGCCAATTGATTTCCAGTTTGTCCAGGCGCTCGATTTAACTTGGGACAGGTATTACGGAAATGATCTGGACTACCACACTCATGGCACACTCTCGGATTGTTATTCATTCTTACAGCATTTACTGGAGCTACTTGCCTAACCGGTGCCCGACAATCCCTGACAAAATGACCCGGTTTCTGACAATTGAAGCACAATCTGCAGAATCCATTTACTGGGTGATGAGTAAAGCACTTGTTACACTTAGGATTTGAGTTCCCGGCTTTATTTCTAGCAGGAGTTGTTGCCACGAACCCAGTTCCCGTCTTTGCCTTCTTGTTGTCTTTCCAAAATCCTCCAGTCTTACTAGGCTCATCCACTCCCTTTCTCTTATCACTACCTTTTGTCAAAGTACCGCAGCTGACTGCTTCATCAGTAAGAATTCCAGCCCTCAATATTGCAGTCTGAATGGTAGTTGGTTGGGTTGCCCGAAGCATTCCTCTAATCTCAGGAGCCAGTCCAGCAATGTACCTCTTAATACGAGATGACTCAGGTGTAACTAAATGTGGGACCAACTTGGCCAACTTGCCCCCCCCCCAAAAAATGGAAAAAAAAAAAATCTATCTGTGTAGGCAGCATGATTAGCTCCTACCATCTTGTGATTCCAGAACTCATTCTCCAACTTTTCCATTTCATTACTTGGGCAGAATTCTTCAACCATTAATGCTTTAAAATCGTTCCATGATAAAGCCATTGCAGCCACACGTCCTCTCGCTTGACATTGGGTGTTCCACCAAGTCAAGGCCTTATTTACTAGTGAGCTGGTAGCATATTTCACTTTTTGGTTCTCGGCACACCCACTGTTATCAATTACATTTTCCATTTTCTCGATCCAACGATTAACGCTATTGCACCACCTTTCCCATCGTACTCCTTGGGATTGCAAGATTGGAATGTCTTAAAAGAGCATCCGTTGTTCCCATCATTTCCATTTCCACCACCGTTATTACCATTATTAGCATTGTTCGCATTGTTAGCTACTTGAGTGATGATGGCTTGTAGTTGCTGTGCGATGATAGTTGATAAGTGCTTAATTACACATATCTTTTACCTCTAAAATCGAGCTTAAATGACCAAAAACAGACAAAAACTGCCAAATATATGTTTGTTTTGCATTTGTATTGTGCAGGAAGTGGATATCATCAAAAAGACAGAAAACCAAGCCAAAATGACAAAACTGAGCATGGAATGGAAAAGACTGTGCAAAATCAAGGCCAAAGTCCAAAAATGACAAAGTCAGAGTCAATACTGAAGAATCAGCAGTCAAACCAGAGCCGGAACTGAAGAATACTATTGAATGCAATCTTTACCCATCTGATGGGCCGGGAAAGCCCAATAGTATATTTATGAAGACTGTGAAGACCAAATGGGCCCTAAATCAATTACAACAGCCCATTTGTGTGCATTTGACAAAGACTGTGAAGACTTTGAAGGCCCAATCCTAGCCCAGTTACAGCCAATCTCAGCCATTGTACACACAAAACCCACTTCATAACCTTATTGGGCTTGAAAAAGCCCAATAGCCAAGCCTGTACTTTATTGGGCCTTAAAAAGCCCAATAACTTAAGCCCAAGCCCAATGGGCCCAACACAAACCCAAGCCCAACAAAAGCCCAATACAAGCCCAATACTCTTTTTATAAAACCCAAGGACCAAAAATGTAAATTTTAAAAACTTGTTTTATAATTAAAAAGAAAAGGGGCCAAAAATGCCAAGTTTTAAAAGTTATTTTATAAGGAAAATGGTTTAATAAAACACAAGGACTGTTTTTGCAATTTTTCAAACTTCTTTTAGTTATAAAACAGCAGGGACCATTCATGTAAATTGCCAAAACCCTTTTTACTCTTTTTGTTATAAAACCAGAGGGGCCTAAACTGCCACTTTCCAAACCTTTTTATAACTAAAAAACGGGCCAAAACAAAATGAAAAGAGAAGGAAAGATGGGGGGGCATTCTTGCCTCATCCCATTCTTTCCATTTAAACCCAGCAACCCACCCCGTCCTTACCACCCCAACGCGCCCACAACCATACCACCAACCTTTTCCCCAACAGTTTTCTCTTAGCAAAACCACTCTCCCACAGTACCTGATCCAGCTCCCCCCACTACTCATTCCCACCTACCCTGCCCCTATAATTCTCTCCCATAGCCAAAACACTCAACCCCGAGAGTCCCCATTAATGTGAGATGAGTGTCCGAAGCAAAAGACCAAGGGCTAGGATTGCTTGGGAAGCAATTGTGCTCTACACAAACAACACACGTCCCAAGACCATTTTGGTCATAAAAAAAGAGCGAGACCAGACCAAGCGAAGCACATACACTACTATACTCATTTTATATTATGTTCTTTAGCTAAATTTTATTCTAACGCCTTCTTTTAAGCATTTTAAGTGTATTCATTTCATTTGTAAGCATAAGTCTTGTAAATACTTTCAGTTATAAAAATAAAAGTTATAGAAGTTGTTTGTAAAAAATACCAATTTGGTCAAAATTGAAGTATAATTTAAAGCTTTTAATTCTGTTTTAAACCCAATAAAACCATGTGATACAGAGTCTTACATTTAAAACTCACTTGTATATCATTATCTCACACCTTTTCTTCACTAAAAGTCAGTTAAAAAACGAATTTTATACATTTAAGGAGGGTGTTTGGTATTAGTGGTTTAAAATGATTCAATATGAGGTGGTTTATGGAGCCTGTAACCATCTCAGCCAACTTTGGCTGAGTGTGCGTAGGCTTTATTAAGCCTTTTAATCACAACTTTTAATTGGAAAAAATAAGTTTTTTAAGTTTTTCTATATTCTTTCAAAATTTGAATGAGCCGAAAATGACATAAGAGCTTAAAGCTGTTGAAAACACAAGCCTTAAGCTCCACATTCTCAGAGTGTTGATTTGAGTTACAAGAAGCAAAAAGAAAGCCCTTTGTTCTGAGAGTCTCCCCATTTTGGTTTTTGACATCAAGTGATAGATTCAGAAAATGTGCAGCTTTGCCAAAAATCTGTCTTTTTGAACAAACTCCACAAGATGGCCTAAAGCCCATTAAAATCAGCAGCTTTTTCGTAAACCTATATTAGCTTAAGTTTGAAAAATAAGCTCATTAGTACCACTCCCGTTGTTATCTTTTGTTCTTTGATTGTAGTTCTGCTTCTTGGCTATAAAGCTCATATAGAGCTTGTCTTGGCATAAGCACAAAAAGCCTTAAGCGCACTGTGTTGCCTTCCCCTGTGTGCTAGCACACCATTTTCTCTAGACACTCATTCTTTCTATAGCTTATTTTGCGCATTAAGCCATAGGATCATTTTTGCTTTTCTTACTGTAGCTTATAGGTTATCCCCATTAATCACAAAAACCTTATAGCTTACTCTCACCCTTTAGCATAAGCGCTTTAAATACTACACTTCTTAAAGTAGAGCACTTTAATACACTTTTATATATAAAACTGATTTAACTAGCATATTGATATCCCAGCTTATCTAAGGGCTTATTTTAGTTCCCAAAACTTAAATTTAGAACCCCCTTAGGCCTAGTGAATCTTATCTTCGTATTAGTTTCCAGCTTATCTTGTGAGCTTAAGCCCTAAAAGAAAAGAAAATAAGCTCATAAGCCTTATAAGCCACTGTCAGCACAAAAGCTTACATTTTTGGCTTATTCTTTGAGATTCAGCTTATGTGCCTTTTATGAAAAATGCTCCCCTTAAGCCCCTGAACAAGTTTGCTTCTTTGGCTTTTTGCTAATAAGCAACTTGGACCCACTTTGTAATCGGGGTCCACTTCAGGGACCATTTGTGTAATTTTGTCTTTTATAGTTACCTTTGTTAGTCCCTGTGGTTAGTTAGCCTGTTACCCTGTTAGTCCTTGTGTCCTTTTCACTGTTAGTCCTTATAGTTAACCACAGTTAGTTTATTTAATTTAATTAATTAAATTAGGTTTAAATTTAATTAGTTTAATTACTTTTTATAAAAACAGTAAAATTTGGGCATTTTTATATTTTTAGAATTGTTAACTTTTTCTTTATTTTATTTTATTTTTTTTAGAATTTTTATAACTTTTATTTTTTGTCTTTTTCTATTTTCTTAAGTTTAATTAGTTATTAATCTTTAAAAATTCATAAAAAATCCAAAAATTAATAAAAAAATATTTTTCTTTTTTATAAAATTTTCTTTTGTCATTTAGTGTCTAGGAAAAATATAAAAATTAGTATAGGCCTTATTTTTCTTAAATTTCAGTTTTAGACCCGTTTTTACCGGGTGCGTTTTACCGTTTCTTTTCGTTTTACATTCAAACGACCTCCGTTTTAGTTCTAGTTTTCTTTATTTTTCAAATTAAGTTAATTAGAATTTAATTTTGATTTTTAATTTAATTTAGCATTTATTTTCTTAATTTTTAGTATTTAGGTTTCCCGATACCTATTTCTGTTCCCCGTATTTTAGTATAAATTTAATTTTAGGATTTCCCTATAACTAATTTTGTTTCCGGGGTGGGTAGGTTATGGTAAAGGGGTAAGGAACGCGCTGGGGATGTGTGGTCACATGAAGTGTGTCGGGTGGGCATTGCGGCTGGGGGAAGTGCAGGGGGGGGATGATTAGTTTTGGCGGAGTGGGAGGTCGATGTTCGGAGTGGTGGCGGAGTGGGGGTTGGTGGGTGATATTGGTGGGAGAGAGATTTCTTATAATTGGGAATGGTTTTTTTAATTATAGGGGGTCGGGGGGGTGTTGTGAATGCTTATCAATTTCGGTGGGCGAGTCCGAATCCATATAGAGGAGGGGTGTGATGCGAAGTGGTGCACATCGTGGGATACAGTCGGATCCAGGGAAGATCGATTCACGAATCGTTGTTGTTTTTGATTGGTATAGGTATGTATATTTGTGTATCTTTGTGGGTAAATGGGGAAAAGTTTGGGAGGGAAAGGGGATGGGGTGTTAGGATTTGTTGGGGTGTGTAGATGATATGGTTAGAATGGGGACGAAAGTTAATTGTTTGTGATCTGTATTAGGGTTGCGGTTAGGATCTGTAATAGGGTTGCTACAAATGTGTATACTATTTGCCGAACCAATTTTTGGCGCCGCTGCCGGGGAGGCATTTGCTACGATTGTTATCCGACTTTGATCTGAACTTGTCTTATTGTTAATATATCATATTAAAAAACACAAAAATCATTTTCTTTAATTATTATTAAACCAAAAAAATCAAAAATATAAAAAAATTGTCCATAAAAATTAAAATTCACTAATTGGTAAAATACCAAAATATAATATTCTCCACTGAGGTATTATCATAATAAGTTCCGGTGAACTACTGAGTTCCCAATCGAACCAAAGATTTAAAACTTGCCTTCTGTGTCACTTACGATATACGGCTCACCTCATTCTGATTGACAAACTATAAAGTGGGTATAAGGAGGGTTGTTCCTAGGAACTACGACCCGAAAGGAGAAATAAGCTTCGCGCTATTCCTACTCCTCCGCTCACCTGTGCGTTTTTCATTCTGAGAGCTACCGTGAAGTAAGATTGATTATCAGGTTTAAGTTGTCTATCTGATTTTGTCCAATTGTGAAATATGTTGTTAATAAATTCGAAAAAACCAAAAATAATCTTCTTTTTCTTCGTATCAGTTAATTCTTTCCTTATCCCTCTATCTATTTAATTCTTATGACATCATTCGATTATCGCCTTAAAGCGATTAAAGCATGTTCGGCTTGTGGAAATTTGCACACTTCAGCCTTTTGTTGTTCAAAAGAGAAACTCAAAAACAAGATTCTTGTTCCAATGCCCGAATCGTCTCAACAACACATTAAGATTGAAAGAATTTGTTTCGATTGTGGAGACCTGGTGCATGGTCTTAATTGTCTAGAATGTGACCTGACACGAAAGATATTGGAGAAAGCTTTTCAAAAGTTTCAAAATACTTCCAAGTCATCCAATGACAATTCCAACGTTGTTAATGCTCCTCGAGAGCCATTCGTTGTCAAACAAGACCCCAGTGTCAATTCCTCACAAAAATCTCCACTAATCGACCAAAAGTGTTGTTGCGAGTGTGGTGATTCGTTAGATGGCATCTTTTGTCAACGATGCACTTGTAAGTCTTGTGGGAAAGGTGCTCATGTTGGTTATAATTGTCCACCGAAAACTCTGATTATCTCTAATCCGGAGCCAACCAAACAAACCATTAATGAGATCCCACAAGCTCGGAAAAGTGTGCAAATACCAAAATTTTTTGGTCAATGCCAAAAATGTGGTTTAAATGAATATGACGGAGTTTGTTTTTATTGTAAGATTCGGAGTGAAACACCAAATGTTTTAACTCCGTACTCATCTAATAACACTCCCGATTATTCAAACCATTCTCCACAACCCCCGACTCATTCTTATGAGAATTTTGAAAACAATGCTTATTATGGTTACGATTGTTCACCCCAAGTTCCGTTTATCCAATCGGAACCGTGTTACAATCAAGACTTTAATTTCTCACAAAATTCTCAAAGTTTTCAACAACAATATCTTTGTTGTGACTATTGTGGAGGTCCTCATGAGACTTTTCAGTGTCAACCGATGAATGAAGACTATTATCATGAGCAAAATCCTTGCTATGATTCTAATTCTTTCGGTTTTGACCAACTTCAAACCCCGCAATTTTCCGTCAATCATCAACCTCCTCAACCAATGAGCATGGAAGCTTTGCAAGCCCAAGAGGACCTAATGAAATCGATTGAAAGCTTTCTCAAAAAGTTTAATCGTATCTCTTTTGGGAAAACGCCTAAGGTTCTATTGCATGCTTGGGACAACTTTATTGAAGTTAAGCACGCTCAACCCGAGGAAGTGCAAGAATTGCTTAGCAAACTTGTTCAAGAT
>BQNB010156508.1:0-15260 GCA_026074375.1 Tanacetum coccineum | reverse complement strand
TTCAGCCTTTAAGGAGCTTATTTGTTGGCTTATTTTTAAGCCCAAACTTGGCTTTTGACTGTTTTTACATGACTTAGGTATATGGATTTTTTTAGCTTTGTAGAGCTTATCTAGTTAGTTTAGACCATCCTTAGCTTATTTTGTCTTTGTCTTAGCTTATTTCGACCAAAAGCCCAAAAAGACTTAGCTTTTTCTAGCCTTTTAGCCTTTATAAGCTAACTGTCGAGTTTAAGCTTATTTTTAAGCTTATTGACAGCTTTTCAGCAAAAGTTGTAGTTGACAAAGTTGTTAAGCCCCACGAGCTTAACAACTTTGCTTTACAAAGTTTTCGAAAAAAAAGGGGAAAGACAAGAGGTCCGGGTGAGCAAGACTCGAACCCGGGACCTCTCGATACAGTCCCCTTTATAACACACCCTCATACCGCTGCGCCCTTGGGACTTTTCTGTTAGAGTCCCAAGGGCTTAGGTATTTAAGGTGTTTTTGGGGTTATAAGCTGTAACAGCTTATTCCCGGGCTTATTCGTTAAGCAACTTTTTGTTTCTTATTTTTCGTAGGATTAAGCCAGTGTCTAGTATTTTTTGTAAAAATTTCAGAATTTTTTGAAGTAGTTTACTATTTTTTATAATTTAATTTAGTTAAAAGTTTAAAAAATTCATAAAAAATACAAAAATTATCAAAAAAATATTTTTCTTTTTTAGAAAATTTTATTTTGTCATATAGTTCGTAGGAAAAATATAAAACTTTTCGTAGGGTCATTTTTACAACTTTTCATTTTTTAAAGAGCGGTCCGGGTACGGGATTTTGTCTTGACTCGTTTTTGGGTCAAACGAACTCCGTTTTCGGTCTAGTCTTTTTCATTCTTCGTTATTTGTCCCGTAGAGTAGTTTAGAAGTGAAAATTTCTTCGTAGGGTTATTTTTAAAGATTTTAGGTTTTTCCCCCTTTGTTCGGGATTCGCGCTCTCGTTTTTCAGCTTAATTTCGTAATTTTTAGGTTTTTCTTAAACGTTTTTGTTTGTCATTGTCTAATTTGACTTTTCCACACTCCCAAATCAATTCTCTCCTTCAAACTCAAATCTTCGATTGTATCGATTTTCCAGCACAGCCTCGTTGGGGATAAACGACCCGGGAACATTCCTATACTACTTCTCGGTATCATTGATTCTGCTTTCAGACTAGCCTTACTATATATTCTATATTTTATTATATATTATATATATTTTAAGGTGTAGTTTGGCAGCGATCAGGGAGTTTTTCGAAAAACAATGATTTAATGATTGTTGGATACATCATAACATGACAATTCTTATGTATTCAACACATTATAAAAGGTCTTAATAACATCTTAGAGATAATAAGGTACTTTGAAATATGTTGTTGTGATAGATGATTTAGGTGGTGAGGCAGAATTTTTCAAGAAGTATTCAATGACATTTCATAATCTTTCAAATTTATGTGATCAACAATTGCTAACCTCAATTTTATATTCTTTTACTAACATTGAATCATGTTTTTTGGTGTCATATCATATGTAAAATTGAAGATGGAGGCCAAGTCATGTTCCATATGTATCTTGCTTGTATAATGTAGTCCATAATTTTCATGACAAATTTTAATCACAAAGTATTTCAAAAACTAAGTGAATTAGTATTTAAAATAAGGGGAGAAATGTAATTAAAATGTGATCTTAACATTAATAAGTGATCTTATCGACTCAAAGTGCTTGATACTCTTTGGAAAAGGTTTTATGGTTACGATCTCATACCCCACAGCATCTTATTTCATAACGATTTTGAAGTCATAAGGTGGTAAGGTTAGGAATTAGTCCTATGATCCAACCAGAACTGGAGGGATCTACCCAAGGACACTCCATAGTTAGAAATAGCAGTCCTTAGGTATGATTGGAGATGAATGAGTATAAGGGAATAATGCCGACTAAGATTGAGCTAACACTGGAACAATCACAACAAGGTGTTAGTAATGACGTCTTGGTAAGCATTGGAGGGGTTGAAGAATTAAAAAGAAATGTATGGATAAAGGGTGTAAAGAAAGTAGCCCTCCTTACACCTTAGGCAGAAACCAGGTCAATTCATAATCTATCGGTTTTCATAAAGATGAATTCTGATATTGAAGATGACATCATGGACCAAGTGATGCAATGCACAACCCTCCCCAGCCATTCGGGTTTCTCTCAAAAGAAACTTGTCTCATTTGTCACGGAGATACACACGACTTCTATTACTTTCTCACTCCGAGTTAGTTAATATTGAATAGGTGGCAGTCTGCTCCAGCCTCCGAGTACTAAAACCAAAACGCACTAATCAAGTCTAGAGCCAAGAGATCAATAAAATAAATCTCATTAGGACACATTCCATTACAAACACTTGTTGAACATCAATAAGTTCACAAGCTGTTAACAAGAGTCCTACGCATTATCCTTGTGATTTTGCCAGAACATCCAAGTGATACTAATGTATTCACAATGAAGATAGAAATCATGCTTGAGCCAATATCAAACAAGCTCTTGGTAGGTGACTTGCACGATTCTATATGAATCAAACTTGTGTCAACTGGAAAGAAATGATGGTGCGCTTCTATGTGAATCAAACTTGTTCCAATAAATGAATTGACGGCTTAATCATAAGAAAGGAAACACTGATTCACTTCTTACCGTTTTCTGCTTTTAGACGTTCGGTAATGAGAACAGCAACATGTAATCTAGTACATCTGTGTTAAGAAGATCCTACGCTTTGAGCTCTGGAAACCACTAGCAAGGAAGATTATTTTTAAGTCTACCTGATACACAGGCTCAATATTTTATACTGTAAAATGCTCCCTAACAAAAACAGAGGTTAATCTAACCAATCCGAACGAAAGACAAAGCCATATTCCATCCACACACTTTATTGTTAACAGTTTAATCTTCAGATTCAGTATAAAGATGAGATGAGAGGATCCTCACACCAGCGTGAAGTCAAAGTTCATTTAACCACATGCTCATCTCAAACAAACATAGACATACTATAAGCATCGAGATTCAAGAATCAAGAAAGCTCAAGAATTAAAAGATAAAGACTTCCACACACTTTGATATACAAGATCTTCCTTCAAGATATCAAGTCTATCAAGGGATATTGTTAGCAAGCTTTCAATATTATGCAAAGTTTGAGCATGTTGGTCAAGACACAAGATCGCAAGTGGCGCAAAAGAACGATCAAACAAACATGGAACAAGATTTAAAGATCTTGGAACTAAAGACGAAGTCGAAAGACAATAACAAAGCTCAAGATCACAAGATCACAAAGCATGAAGGAACAAGCCTACAACAAGATAAAGACCCAAGACAAATCGATAAAGAGCTTAACGACAAAAGCATCTCATGGATCCATGAAGGAGTGTTTAACAATTAAACTCCACTTTGCCGAAGATTGTTAGCCTCAAAAATAATGATCAAATCAGTAAATATCGTTCAATTCGGAAATAATTAGGTCTCGGTCATTATAAATTAATGTTTTAATAGCTAAACGGGAACAGGCTCATTTAATGTAATCTAATATGTCACGTGTTACGGGCTTAAAAGCCCAAGTAAACTTGAGCCCAACCCAAGTCAAAAGCCCATCCGGCAACATGGGTATAAATACCCCTCTCCAAGTGTGGAGAGGGTGTTGGTCTCATTTGTATTTTTACATTGTAATCAACCATCTCATTTTTTCTCTCTACTTTCCTCTCCTCTTGTGTTCTCTTCATTGTGTGTGGGGGGGGGGGTGGGGGGGGGGGGGAGGGGGGGGGGGGGGGGGGGGGCTCTACTTTCTCTCTCTTGTTTCTCTCTCTAAAATTCTTTCATTATCTTCTCATCTTATTTTTCTTGTATTAATGGTAAAATAAAGGTGATTATGGGTTCTGACATATGGATATGAGTATCTTTTATGTGGCTTTAGGTTTTAGGGTATAGAACTTACTGATAAATAACGTTTACCCTTACATGTCTTCGTTTGTATCAGTATTGTGCACAAAGGGTAATAAGATGCTAACTTGATATTTTCCTTACAAGAGATGCAAAGGATCTTCATATTTAAACATTGTTAACTGAATACAGGTGAGATGAAAACATGATAATTTGCATAAAAATAGTTACTTTTAATTGTAAACTTAACATTCACCGTGTTGGCAGCCCTAAAAACGCATCGTTCTAAACCTAAAAGGTCTTGCCATGTTTTCTTATTAGTATTTTATAAAAGGGGATAAAAAGCTAATTTCGTCTTCTAAATAAAAAGGTCTCTTATATTAATGCGACTATAGAAGGTTTAGGCTTAGGAGCAACAACGAGCTCATCAATTGGAGCTTGAATTTGGACTACCAGAGGTTGGATGTTTTCGGTACTCGGTTGCACCGTATCCTTTGTCACCTCGGGTTCCCGTTCCACCACCTTAAGAAGAGGAGAAAGAGGAGGTGGAGTCGGAGGTCCATCATATTAAATACCACTTCGGGTGGTGATTGCTTTCAAGTCACCCCTCGGGTTAGCAACGGTGTTGCTTAGAAGTGAACCCGTACCCGAAAAAGAAGCGGTATTCATTTGGAAAAAAACTAGCCATCATATTCTTAAGCTCATTGGTTTGATTTGACATTGAAGTTTGTATTGAAGTTTGCATTTCATTTCTCAATTCATTTTTCACATTATTTATTTGATTTTGCATAGCTTTCATATTAGCATCATTTATCTTCTTGTAGTTCGACAATTCATTCGAAGGAGCAACTTGAGTTTGCTGAATCGGAGCTTGATAACTCCAAGTCACCTCAAATAGTACGGAGTTTGAATCGGAGCTTGATAAGACGTATTTCCTTGATTGAAGTTATTTCCTCGATTCTGGTTAAACCCTTGATTTTGCACATTCGGTTGAGCAAAACCGGGTGGTCAAAACTGATTAGCTATACTCTAGGGTCGATAACCGGTATTTCCCTGATTGTAGTTCACTGCGGCTGCTGAAATATATCCTTGAATATTGTCTTGATAGCCCAAGAAAGTGTTTCCATCGGTGGCAGGACACTATCGGTAAGAATGAGCACTGTCACAAGTAACACAAGATTCCTCAACAGCTTTTACGGAGGCTGGAGCTGGGGTTACTTGATGTTGTTTAAACATCGCGGTCATGGCACTAGTCACGTCCCTGTGCGTATGGCACTGCTAATCTTGAAGAATCCAACATTGGCTTGCTTTCACTTAAAACTAATCCTCTTTGTTTCTTGAATTATGAACTTTTGATTTGTTTTCAATAATTTTCAACACATCTTGTGCACTTCTTTCCAAAAGATTGCCACCGACGGCAAAATTCAAAGAATCTTGATCGGATGGGTTTAAACCATTGTAGAAGGTATCGAGTTGATGCAATTCTGTAAAACCGTGATGTGGGCATGCACGAAGGAGATCCTTTAAACGGTCCCATGCCTCACTAAACGTTTCCTCAAACTTTTGTTGAAAATTTGAAATTTCATTTCGGAGATTTGTTGTTTTTGAGGGAGGAAAGAAATGGTTAATAAACTTGGACACAAGATCGTCTCAAGTGAGAATAGAACGAGAAGGTTCTTTGTCGAGCCAAATCCGGGCTGGACCATCGATAGAAAATGGAAAAAGCATAAGCTTAATCGATGTCTCGGGTACATCTTTGTACTTCAACGTAGAAGTAATCTTGTTAAAATATCGAATATAAGCATGAGGATCTTCTTTTTCAAAACCGAAGAATTGTTTTGAAGTTACAAGATTGATTAGACTATGCTTGAGCTCGATATGCTCAGCGGGAATGGGTGGTACTACGATTGCCTCCACATAACCCTCGGTGGGTGCACGGAGTAATTACGCCTTAGTAATGTTGATGCGGGTGTGCCATCTGTAACTACGGATCACCTATCAAGAGCGAACGGTTCGACTCTTTGTTTTGAACATCTACGATTACGACGTTTCGGATTCGTAGAAGTAGGATTCGTAGAAGGTTCACCAACGAATTTTAAAGAAGAGCGAGTTTGCATACACAAAGAAAAAAATAAGAAAAATATTTTTGTAACTGATAATCAAACAAGTGTAAGGAAGCTCTTTAGAAAACGCACAAAAAAGCGGAGGAGCGGGTAAGCGCGAAGCGTTTTAAAAAACTTCTCCTTTCGAGTCGAAGTTCGTAGGATCAACCCTCCTTAAACCTCTCTTAAAGTTTGTAATCTAAAAGTGAGCCGATTTTACAAGTGACACAACGGTTGTTTTTGTTGTTTTACAATTTTTTTGGTTTTTGAAATACTTTAGGAAAAGTATTTTTGATTTTTCTAATAAATCTACGAAAATAAATTGAGAAAAATAAAATATTTTTGTATTTTTTAAATTTTATATAAAAGAAAATAAAATGATAACTTCACGAGGAAGGGTCTTTAAAACACTAATCTTCAAGCTTCAACACGATATTCGATACACACTTCCCCGGCAGCGGCGCCAAAAATTGATTGATCTCCAAATACGTATATAAGGATAATATCAATAATAGTACAGTAATAAGTATTCCATAAGGATTTAAGAAGATTACTTTTATCCAAAGTAAAATTCAAAACCTTCCGAGTCGTATCCTGACGAAGTGTGAATTGAGAATCGGTTAAGTTCGTGATCGCGTGCTTTATATAATTTCAAGGATTTGCATTCTAATTCTACAATTAACATGCCAAAAACAAATAAAGGCAAGCTACAAACGAAAGCAATTAAAGATAAAACACGAAAACGTTAACGGGAATCAAAAACCGAACCTTAAAACCTAAATTATCGAATTTTAACCCCTAAAATTATTTTATTATTTTTTATAAATCCTAACTAACTAAAAATAAATTTAGAAAAAAAAATTATATTTTTTTGACTTTTATTTAATTTATTATGAATTAAAAACAGTTTTAATCTAAAAATATTATAAAAAAATATTAAACTAACTTGGAAAAATCTTAAAAAACAAAAATTACTTTGAACTATTTTAAACCTAAGAAAAATAAAATGGTTCAAACAGCTTATTGAAATAAGCTGTAAATAAGCAAAAGAGGGCTGTAAAGCTTAAAGGGTAAAAAGGGTTTAAAAGAAAAATGGTGTGGAGTCTTAACGAAAAAGACCCAAGGGCATGATGCTAGTGAGTGTGTGTGTAAAATCGTTGGGTGTGTGAAGGTGAGGTCACAGGTTCGACCCATGTGGCTTCCCTTTTTTTAAATTATTTTTTTTATTTTCTTTTTGAAAAAGCTAAAAACCTAAGAAAATTAAGCAACTTTTAAAAAGGGATTTTTTAGAAAACCTTAAATAAGCTAGAAATAAGCAAATTCAAAATGACAGTTTGCAAACTTTAATTATAACACTAAAAAGCTAAACTGTTTGGCATTCAAAGACTTAATAGGCTAAAAAGAGAACTGAAAAGATAAAAACAATTATAACCCTAGACCTAATAAGCACTTAGAACTAGAAATAAGCTAAACAAATAAGCACTAGGACAGGAAATAAGCACTAGGACAGGAAATAAGCAAACTTTTAAGCATGAAATAAGCTCAAGAAGCACAGCAGTACTAGCCTTGAGTTAGTACTGCTAGGCTTAGCAGTTAAGACTGCTAAGCTTATACAAAACTCAATAAGCTCATGAAAAAACCCAATTAGCTAAACACAAGCATAAATCTAGACCTAATAAGCTCAAGTGACCACATTTGAGCACGCATAGTAAGCTGATAAGCTCATTAAGACCTCAAACAGATTGCACTACTTTTGGACTTAAAGAGAATTTTGGCAGCTTATAGCACTACTTTTGACACAAAAATAAGCTTCAAAAAGCTTATATCAAAACCTAAAAACTAAAAACAGCTAAAATATATCCACTAATGAACACCTAAAATCTATTTTTAGGTAATTTGAACTAAAAATAAGCTAGAAAATTAACTGTCTAAGGAGACAGTTTAAACAAAATATTTTTGGCTTTTTGATTTTTGACAAAAACTAAAAACTAACAACTAAGACTCCACACTTTTGATACTTAACTCAGCAGATGAAACATTCATTTTAGACTCAATTTGAGATACAAACCACACCTCTAATGGACTTTTTAAGAAAAAGCACAAATAAGATGCTTAACTCATTTTCACACTCAGAATTTTAGAAAGCTTGAAGAAAACCTATAAAACTTACTAACAACTAACAAATACTACCTAAAACTACTTTTTAGACTATTATTAAGCTAATCTAAACTAGATTAAAAACCAAAACAGGCCTTAGTAGTCTTAACTCTTGGTTAAGACTGCTAATCCAAACACCCCTTTAAACTTTTTAAAACCAATTTTAGACCAAGACAGATTAAAATAAGCTGTGAATCTCAAAAACAGATTTAGCACTACGATACTAGATGACAAATTAGCACTAAGAAAGGACAAATAAGCATTATCTGATAAACTATGACAATAAGCAGTTTTAATCAAGACAGGGCAGATTTAACTTTTAAATGATTAAAACACACAATAACTCAAATCAAACTTTATTTAAAACTTAAAACCACACATAATAAGCTAACAATAGACTAATGAACACAGAATAAGCAATAATAAGCAGCTATAAGCAGAGTTAACAAACTACAAAACCAATATAGAAAAATTAGCTACAAAAGAAAAATGAAAAGTACCTTTTTGTCCCAGCTAAACAGGGACTTAAATTGCTCTATAGAGCTTAAATCAACAAGCTCCAGTTGTATAGTCATAAAAGCCCTTCCCAAATTGGCTTTTCATCCAAATCATAAGTTGAGGTGTTTTTGAGTGAGATTTGAGTAGCTAATTTAGTTAAGCTTTTGAGAGCTTAACTTAATGATAGATAGCTTATTAGTTAACTAAGAGCTTATTGAAGCTTATTAAGTCATATCTTAAAACATTATAAGCTAATTTGCATCATAAGTAAAACAGTATTCAAATTATGATTAAAAAGGTAAATCTATAATTTTATTAATAATAAAGAGTTACAAAGCTTTAAAAGGAAATACAATAAGCTGCTAAACAAAAACCATAAGCTAAAAACTAGACAATAAACTAAAAAATAGACCCCTTGTAGTGAGTGAGGAGTCCTCCTTTTATAGCTGAGAGGTGAAGCTTCTAGGACCCTAGGACGCTCCTCATTAATCAATCTTAGCCCTTCAATCTTGATTATCCTAATGCAACATATTATAGGCCCTGTGATTTGATGCCACGTCCTTTTCTTAAACAACAATGCATTGGTACAATTTGCCAAGCTGTAGTCCCCAGTAACGGTCATTTGCATGCGTCATTAATGCTTCTAGAAGGGTATGGGTAACTTGGGGTGAGCATGGGTAAATGAGGGAGAAAGGTGAATAGTGAGAATGGAAGGAAAGGGTAAAGAGATGTAAAGTGTTTTGATTTGGGGGTGTTGACCCCTTTTTTTTACACGTTTGACCTGGGTAATGGGTAAGATTGGGCCATTGTTATTTTTTTTAGGCCGGGTTAAAGGTTATAAGTGGTAAATGGATTAAGACTTATAAAAGGGCTTAAGGTTTAAAGGGTTTATAAGTATAACTCTTAATGGGATGTCCCGGCCATTAAATTGGGTCGGGTTTGGCCCATTAAAATGTATACACCTTCGGCTTTTGATTTTTCCGTTTGCGTATCCATTCCCTTTGCTCTTGGTTTTGTCCTTTTTGCTTTTTGTTTTTGTCCTCTTTGTTGCTATATAGTTACCTGCAAGAAACAATTCACATTACAACGAATACAATCGCATTTTTCTGTATTTATTGGTATATTGGTCTTTTTAGCTTAGTTTAGTTAGGTAAAAGGTCCTGTGTATTTAGCACGTACCAATTCAGACGAAAACCGAGTATTGTAATAGCATTTCATGGATAGGAAGTGTATATGACTAGCCACAAAAACCCTTAGAATTCCACCGCCCAAAAACATGTAGTGGTTTGCCCTTTAGATCTTTAGGGATTTTGGGTAGTCCATTATTGATTACCCAAGATAGTTTATAACTTTAGCTTTCTCGAGTTAATGATTTTTATGAGAGCTAGTCATATGTGCTTATTTGGTCGTTACGGATGTGTACGTTCATGGTTTTGTCGCCTTTTTTGGAGATCATTGGCCATTCCGGTATTTGTAATATATGAGTGTACGTTAGTATATTAAGTTCTAGAACTTAGTTATTGTGATGCATCCCGGAGACCGCATAGTGAGCATTAGGATTTTTGCTTTGATAAGGAGTCCATTAGGGATTAACCCTTTGTTTTAACCTGTGTAATTGTTATGATGTCCTGACACGATCATATAACTATCTCACTCCCTTGCCATGGCACTCATTTTTTACTTTTTTTAGTGCAGGATTCCTTAGTACAACCCTCTTGTGTGCCTATACTTTTTTCATGGTCTTGTTATTGTCTTGTTTGTAGTCGGACTTTAATGTAGAGATTGTCACCGTTTAAAACTAATCGTTAAACCCATATTCGCCTTGTTGGTCTACCTTGTTTGTACTCGCTTTTAGTACATTATTGTTTTAACCCAAGTTAATTATTTGAGTACACGGTTCCTAAGTCCTTATCCTTGTAAATACAGTTTTAGGACGATTGAGATTCATGGTAGTATTTATTTCGCAGAAGAATAGGGAAGAAAAGTTAAATCAATACCCCCATATGTTTGTTAGATGATCTCCATGTTATTTTGATCCACCTTAAATTAGGTCATTAGTTAGATTGTAAATAATCGAGTATGTAAAAGTTCAAGTGTAGGGGTGTATCTAGAAAACCCCCATGATGTATTATATGTTTAAGCAATGACAGGGCAAAAGTGTACGAAAAGAAAATGTATATAAAAAGGTAAAAAAATGTACGGGCTGCCATTTGCTTATGTTTATGTTTATCATAGAGTCAAGAAAAGAAAAAGAAAGAGATTGATGTAGAGTTGTGTAGAGTTTGTATATCTTCGTTTGAGTCTTGGCTTAGCAACCAAACCAGCGCGTATTTGTATAAATAATTAGCTAACCCTTCCACTTCAAATTCACCCAAAGCCACCCAAATGTATCCCATACGTTTCCGTTTCCGTTTCCATTATATGTTATCTTACACCTACACCTCACAACCCTTTAAAAGACCTCTTGGATAGTAATGAATAATGCCTGCGCCCAGCGGTGGAGGTTTGATCCTTTACCAAGCCTATGGTAATTTATATCCTATGACAGGTAATGAGTGTTGATTTTCTGTTTCCATATTATGTTATAATTTATTATACACCCGAGAGAAAGAGAGAATCCCAAACACTCATGTGATGAGCTATTGTATGCATTTTGTGCTTTTAATTACGAGGTCTAGAAGGTTGTGTTGTAAAATACTTTAAAAGAGTAGGTTAAATGACCCTCGTGTGGAAACTAGAAGGGGGTTGAATAGTTTTTACCGTTTTAAATTAATACTTAGATTATCGACTTATGTGAACTCAAGAGATATACACAAGTGTATATGATAGCGATGCAATAAGTAAATAAGTAATCTATTAAATATGAACAAGTAAAGATAAGAAAGATCAAACCGAGGACACAATGATTTATAGTGGTTCGGCTATGAAGTTCTCTTCACCCTACTCCACTCCCCAAGTACCCAACTTGAGAGTTATATTTACTATGTCAACAAGCTCCCTTTAGGCGGAGAAAACCGTACACATCGCTTACACTTTTTTCGATACTAAGCTAAATACCGAGTTCTACTTCGAGATAGAACTAATCTAACACACTATGTATTTTAAGGCCTAAATACTAACCTATCATACACATATGATACACACAACACAGAACACAAGATATACAAGATGAATGATTATCACAATCGTGATGACACAACTAAACTATTAACACTTGAAGTGAAGATTGAATGTATTTTGAGTTGTTCTTCACTAAGAGTGGAATGGAGTTGATCAATTGCTGTAATGGAGTATGTTAACAAGTATATTGATCGAAGAATAGAAAATATAAATGATGTATGTGAAGAAATATTTGTCAAGAGTTGTTTAAAAAGAAGACTAAGGTTGTTGTTTTAGGCAAAGCCTTATGACATATTTAATTGCTGTCCCAAACAGATGATGCAGTTGAGACCCACTGATCATCCTATTTCTGGATCTATCATATGTATTGGTGGATCCGTTGGTGGGCGCTTTGGATCACTATTGGTCATTTTATGAATTAACCCTAATCTATACAAAATATTGTTTTTTGTATTATTAAAAAACTAGTCTTATTAGATTCTTCTTGAACAAATATTTATTATCACCAATAAGGAAGATTTTCTAAGATTTAGGAAGGTCTTGGAAAGATTTGGAAGAAGATTGTTATCCCAACTTATGGTTAATCTTATCTTGTCTTACATGATTATATTTACATAGCTTAAAATTAATCCATGGTTTATTAATATCATTTGATTGAAAGGGTTTATGCAATACTTATATTTTTTTGAATCATTAAACTATGTTTAATAATGCCATATTTCATTCCTTAAGTGATTTGTCGTCTGTGAAAGTTAACTTTTCGACTAAATAAACTTGTTTACGTGTAAATTTTAACGTGTATGACATTAATATTTGTTATTATCGCAAAAACAGAGATCATTAAAATAATTAAATATAGTTTTTGCGCGCAATATTTATATTTAACAATCTCGCCCATTTTTGATGATGACAAAATAATATACTACATGTTATTAAAAAGTTACTAAATAAGTATTTAGGTAGATGAGTTGACATGTTTTTTCCCCTTTTTGTCGAAGCAATAAAAGTGTTGTAAATGCGGTCTTGCAAGTCTTGTTTTTCTACGTAATGCTAAGTGACTTGGTGATAAATGCAAGTAAAAAATATATATAGATGCAAGTGCTCCCCGCCTTGGGGTATATCCCCTTTTTCATGGGGCACATGTATCGAGCTATGGGTATGCGTTGCTACAAATAAACAATGTTCAGTAGACAAGCAAATTTTATGACAAGCACAAATTGCACACATACAATAAACATCCATCATCAACCCAACAAAATGAAATAACGTTAAATTCATTATAAGGGATAAAACATAAAATTTGGCGTTAAAGCCCATAAGACAATAATCTTAAACTAGAAAAAGAAAACAATTAAAGATCCTAAATCTTGGGATAAAATTTTTGTCTTCCTTATAATCCAAAGGGTTTGAGGTACCATAGGAATGGATTTAGTGCGGAAGGTATGATGGGTTTGAAGATCCAAGATGATGTTGGATGTAGGAGCAAATGAAATGAACACCTTCTTGTAGGCATTGAAGTTGATTAACTTTGTTGGTACAACATCTACATATGTGTAGATGAGGATTGTTGGTGGTGATTGGGATTAAGTGACCAAACTTGTTGTGGAGAGAAGGTTTTTCATTTTGTAGAGTGTGTTCTTGAATATACTCGGACATGTGATGCATTTCATGTAATAGTAAACCAATTTCACATTGTGAGTTACTACAACATTGACATGTCATGAGGTGAAAATGAGCTTGTCTTGATTCTAAGACTTCGGGTGGAATAGCATTTGGATCAATTTGATACGACTTAAGTTTTGAGTGATGTTCTTGGATGATTTTCATTTTGATTGTAGGTGTGGATTCATTTGAGGATATAGATATTTGATTTTGAATATGAGGTTGTGATAGTGTGTCTTATAAGGGACAAATTTGTCTAACTTCAATTCCTACAGATCTACCATAGTGTCATGGATCTTGTTTATGGTAGATTCATGAGTCCACAAATGCCACATAAATGAGCAGTAAATCTAATGAAGTTTTCCTCAACAAACATAAACACATATTTAACGAAAATAGAACATGCATAGCATATATTTTGACCAAGGTAGCATAGTTTAACGCAAATTATACTACTAGCGTTCATTAAAATAGCATAATATTGTCCTAAGATAGCAATTCATGATTCCTAGAGAATGGGTTATGCCTAATTTAAAATTGATCCTTGGATGACCAATATCCTAGCAAAGGAGATGATTGGTTTGAGCTTTCCATCGACGATGGTGAGTAAGGTATGTCAAGCTTAACTTCTTCATTCTCATTTCCCTTTCTCTCATTCTTCCTATTGATGGAGTTCATCATTCGATAGTGCAAAACAAATTGTAGTGTATGGTGAGGACGAAAGAGTTTTGTATGTTTAGCAAGAACGAATCGGTATAGACGAGTAATGAGTAAACCATATGGAAGAGGACAATTGACTTTATTTTTGACACTCTTAATTTTGTGAGCAATGAAGTAGGCAAGGTTAAAGTCTTGAGATTCTTTGAGATGATAGAGCATGATGGCAGAGCATGCATCTATGGAGCTTTTGTGAGTGTCGACACAAATGACATTTTCATGAACGATGAGTTCCCAATCCTTGATGTTGGGAGGAAGATTATCTCGGAGGATAATGGTAGGATTTGAGCAATTTTGATGACTTGATGGAATGCAAATGTTTTGAACAACATATTTAATGTTTGGAAGGTTAGTTTGATAAGAGACATGTTTTTCACAAGTAGTGTTCAAAAGTTCTAATGAACATTCCTTAGAGAAAATACATGTTCCTTTGTAAAGAATTTGAAGGACTTGACCGAACTTTTAAAGTGACATTATGAAATTTTTGTCGCGAATATTAAAGCTAATCGAAAGATACATATCACGCACATTATGAATTAATTGGAATTTGCGATAAAATTCAATGATAAAACAAGGACAAATATGACCGTTTAAAGTGAGGAGACAATCAAATTGAATGGATTTGAATTGATCAACAATGTCGTTGCCAAAGGTGAAGGAGGATTCAATATGTCTTCCTTCATGAATAAAGCGATTTCAAAGGGCTTTAAAAGAGCTTTTGGCATTGTTTAGAGTGGACCTTTGGTGATGGATTTTTGGTATGTAGGCTTTAGTTCTTTTGTAGTCGGGTTTCATCATTCCAAGCATAATTGAACCTAGTAAATTTATAATTAGAATATAGATAAATATGTTGAATATAAGTTATGATATATGTATGTGGTTCATGTACATGATGTAGTTAATCGTACATGTTCAATTTGCTTTATCACGTAAGTCAAACGAGTCAAGATGATACATTAATTGTAAATCTTGAGGGTTCATTCATGAGAGAATAAATGTTTTTAGTTTGTATTAACTATGTAGATAGATAGCACTTGTTTAAAAAAATTCCCAATTGTGAGTTTTTGTTTAAAACATATAACTTGGGGTTTTTGGCGAAAAA
>BQNB010156507.1:0-15260 GCA_026074375.1 Tanacetum coccineum | reverse complement strand
TTAAGTTGCATACTAGGCTCCTCATTGACAGCTTCATCTGCTACATTTGTAGGATCACTAGGAACACTAGGCTGAGTTACCTGAGTGTCCTTCCCCTTAGGTCTCCTAGATTTTTGTTTCCTTTAAGGTTGAGATGATGAAGGTTGAGTAATGATAGGTGTGTGATGGGGATCAGTTGGCACTTTTAAACCTTTACCCTGTTCTTGTTGAGCTTGTACCATCATTGTAGGAAACAAGGAAGTTTCCCTTCCAAAAAAGTCTTTTCCTTGCCTTCTCATGTTAGCAAAAATCTTCTTTGTGTAAGAGGGTGTAACATAAATCCTCATGTGACTTGACATCCCCTCTAATTAATTATCCAAAAATACTTGTATAAACCTTGGATACATCAAGAATTTACCAGCATTATCCAAGTTCTTCATCATGCTTTCAAAAATATACTTGGAAAAGTTAAACTTTTGGTTTTTGGCTAAACAGATAATTACAGAAGCCATAGTGCTACTAAATTCATTCCATGCAGTAGTCTTAACACTTAGGCTTATAGAATGTAAGCTTCTAAGAAAGTTTCTCATACCCCATTCTTGTAAGTTCTTTGAAAATGGTAGCATTAGGCAAGCAATCCATACCTTCCTCATCATCCAATTAAAGGTCTCTTCTAACAGATGCTTCAGTAACAACTATCTTCTTCCCATCCACTAGGGCTTGTAACTGTTGTTCCTCATTGACCGTTTTCACCTTGACATTAGCCCAAAATTGTTCAATACATGAAGTATATATAGTGGGATTAATGGTTAAAGCATACTTTATGGTGTGTGCATTCAGAAAATCAACAACTTGTTCAAACCCTTCACTTTCAGCGGGTTTAGCCAAAAACGTGACTAACTTATGAGTATCAGTAAACTGTAGGGTCGTCATTGTGTTGGGTTTTGATGATGAATGATAAAATTGAGTTAGGGCTTGTGATTAGAGAGTATATAATTAAATGAAATCGATTAAATGAGTGAATGAAACCCTTAATCAAAGTATTTATAAAACTACCCTCAACAGCATTAACGTTCACCAGCAGTTGTAAGTTATGCCTAGCAGCATTAACTTTCAACAGCAGTAGTAAGTTTATGCCTAGCAGCATTAACTTTCCCCAGCAGCAGTAAGTTTATGCCTAGAAGCATTAACTTTCAACAACAATAGTAAGTTTATGCCTAGCAGCATTAACTTTCCCCAGCAGCAGTAAGTTTATGCCCAGCAGCAGTAAGTTTATGCCTAGCAGCATTAACTTTCCCTAGCAGTAGTAAGTTTATGCCTAACAGCATTAACTTTCCCTAGCAGCAGTAAGTTTATGCCTAGCAGCATTAACTTTGAATCACCAACATTAACTCCAATTCCATTCCAATTAGCTTATCCATCATCAAATTAACATTTTAGCTCACAAAATCTCTCTGTCTGTTTTTGATTTCTCTCAATTCTTTTTTACTCACAATTCTCTTCTATTTTCAAAATAACCAGTTTTTTTCCATCATCAATCTAACACTTTTCCTATGCATTCTACAAAATGATAGTCCAAAAACCAAGAAACAACACAAGCCATATTGCAAATTTTCACAATGATTCACATATTAATTATACTTAACAGTATTAAGTATAACTAATAGTAGAAACTCAGCAGTATTAAGTATAACTAGCAGCACTAATTATACTTAACAGCAGAAACTTTTAATGACATGAATAACAGTACTAATTCATACAAAACTCTACAAAAACATAAAGAAAATAAAAGACTTAAGCATTAACATTCCAAAACTATCAATCAAATATTGAAATCTCTTACATCAAGCTTTTTGTAAGCAAATCTGCAACATTCTTGTCACTATGATTTTTGACCATTTGAATCAATTTCTATATCATTGCAATCATCTAATAAAATGATGTCTTTATCTCTATAGTTCTTTGTTTTTGAAATGAAAAACAGGATTTTAAATTATGCAAATAGTACTGTTATTGTCTATAAAGATTTTGGTATGCATAAAATTGTACCCATAATCAAGTAGTTGATTCTGAATCCAAAGCACTTGTCTACAGCAACTTGAAGCAGCCACATACTCAGCTTCTGTTGTGGAATTTGCAACCACTGTCTGTTTCTTACACTGCCATGATATTAATCTACATCCAAGAAATTGACAACCTCCTGTTGTAGACTTCCTATCCAAGCTTGCTCTAGCATAATCACTATCAGTGTATGCTACCAAATCAAAAGGAATCTTTTGGATACCAAAGCCCAATTTTGTTGACCATTTGATTAAGTAACCTAAAAATCCTTTTCACATCATGAAGATGTGAAACCTTTGGATTGACATGGTATCTAGCACACACACAACTGCAACATGATGTCAGGTCTGAGAGGTAAGATACATCAATGAACAATTATAGACCTGATACATATGACATCCACTTCTTCACCATCCATCTTCATCCTTGAGCCAAGGCTTTATGATTTTCTATAGGTGTGCTTATGCAGTCATGACTCTGAAACCTAAATTTTCTTAAAATTTCACAAAGTATTTATCTTGACTTAAAAATACTGCCATCCTTCTACTGCTCTACTGTAATCCCCAAGAATAATGTAAGTTCTCCCAATAAGAACTCATTTGGAAATTTCTCATGCATCAACTTTTCAAAAATGCACTGCATACTCCTTCTTTGTTGAACCAAAGATGATAACATCCTTATAAACTTGGACCATCAAAATAGCACACTGTTGTAATCTTTTGATGAAATAAGGTTTGTTATTTTTCCCTCTTGTAACTCATTGTCCAACAGATTGGTTGACGAAAGTTTCAACCAAGCCTAAGAGCTTGATGTAGTCCATACAAGCTTTACAACATTGATACTCTAACATGAAAGTTTGTCTTTCAAATCCGGTGAGAGTGACATACATACACCACCTCTTAATCATTCTATAGTGAAAAAGAACATTTCTACATCCATTTTGATACACCATAAAATCTTAATGAAGCATTAAGAAAAAAATAGTCCATTGCTAATAATTTCTTGCAACAGGGGCAAATACTTCCATCATAGTAATCCTGCTTCTTGTGTATACCCTTGCGCAAACCAATCTACTTATTTCTTATCATAATTCCTCTTTCATCCTTTTTATTTCTGAAAACCCATTTAGTGCCTATAGCCCTTTTTCTATTTGGTAGATCCACTAAAGTCCAAACTTCATGTAACTTGAATTGTAGAAGCTCTTCTTGCATAACCTCTATCTAGCTTGGATCGTTCAATGTATGAATTACCTTTTTGGGTTCTTCCTATGATAAAAAGCAAGCAAACAAGCAGTTTTGAAGGTCTTTATGGTTTGTTCTTTGTTGAATAGTACTAACAAATCCAAGTCCTATCAAATCTTTGACATCCTTGCTTTGTTTTTTGTGTAGCCTGATTGCACATCTCCAATCACTTGATCAAGAGGATGATCTTTATGAATTCTTGTAGTTGGAATAGGACTGAATTGGATTGTTGTATCCAAATTGTTCATGTCAGCCTCTGCACCAACATCTTCATCATCTTCAAATATGCTATAATTCTTCGCAAATACAAGGAAAATTTTGATCAAGTGGAAGTTCAATGCCTTGTTTTCCCACTAATACATTAACATTCATTGTGCAAACAGCAATACATTGTTAGGTTTGTTAAACATTATCTTCTTTCTCATTGATCAATACCTACACTAGATTTTTTTGGAATCTATCAACCTTCTTTCCATCACATCACTTGAAGGTTTAGTACCATCACTTGAAACTCCTTTGGACCTGGAAAATGGTAGATAGCATCCATAATGGTACAAAAATGTAATCCCTTGACAGGATCTTTCCTGTCTCGTTACTAGCTTTTCTACATTATCACTTTGCTTTTTTTGGCACATGCACAACCATTAGACTGTGGTACCTAACAACAATTGGCGTCTAATTCATTGTTCTTGTTAGTGCATCAATATCAAATAGCCAATCTGGTCCACTACCTACAACATTAGGTGTAATCTCACTGAACTTAATATGCAAGTTTTCTTCTACTATCCTTGTTCTACTATTGAATACTCTAAAGGCTTACTATTCAAAGAGTATCCAACAAAGACACCTTCATCACCTTACCATCAATTTGGCCTAATGATCCTATGGTAATTAAGAATGGTAACAGACACCTAAATTGTCTCATAAAAGTTAAAGTTGGTGTTCTACCATGAAAAAGTTCATATGGGGTCTTGTTATAGCTAACTACTAACTTCCTATTTTGCACTAGCAACATATTAACTGCTTCTGCCCAAAAAGTAGTTGCAACTTAGCATCAGCTAGCATAGTCCTAGCACAGCCTCATTAGTGTCAATATTTCCCTCTTACAACTCCATATTGTTGAGGAGTTCAAGCTCGTACACTACACTATAATATCTAAAAATACACTTTATCTCACAAAACTGATTCCTCTTTGTTTTTTTACAACGGTCCCATTATCGACATCTAAAATCA
This sequence comes from Tanacetum coccineum, assembly GCA_026074375.1. NCBI lineage: Eukaryota > Viridiplantae > Streptophyta > Magnoliopsida > Asterales > Asteraceae > Tanacetum > Tanacetum coccineum. The sequence continues at coordinate 10,746 of BQNB010156507.1, read as the reverse complement.
CCTAAATCTTGTATCTACTAGATTTTCTATCTAGATTAAAGACTTAAGAATGCAACTAGACTCATCCTTAGTAGCTATAGAAGAAAACCCAAGAAACCTGACTGAAATCAACTGTGACAACTAGGCCATAACATTTCATCATAAGACTTTTTTACAAATGTTGGACAAACAAGTCATATGCAACAAATGTAAAGGGAGACTAAATAATTCTTGTTTTGGACTTACAAGAGCTTTGTGATGCCTTCTTTTTGACAAGCAACACAGGTTTGATCATTTTCAAAAAGTTTAGAAAAAAAAAAGGTAAAACCTCTTACAAGATATTCCCCTTAAACCAATTTATTCATGTTTTTAAAAATTTTTAAGTGACCTAGCATTCTATGCTAAAGTTTTTAGATACATCAGATGTGGCTTTTGCACAAATGCAAGTTAAACCTCTTTTAGAAACTTATGATCTTAAATCAACACTAATACATATTGTTCTTCCTAGGAACTCTAAGTAACAATTTGACTTCATCAATTAACTTAACGTTGGAGATAAAACAATACAGTCCAGTGACATTAAAAAGAACCACTATTATTTTTTATCAAACATTTGTGAGCCACTAAAGAGATTAAACTTTAACTCTCTCACGAAAATACACATTTTTAAATCTAGTATTACCAATTTAAAAGTAACCATTTCCTGTGATTTTCCCTCCTTTGGGGTCCCTATTAAAAGCAACATATCCTCACAATCTATCTCTTTATAGTCCTGTAAGATAGGACATGATCCCTTTCATGTGCCTTAACATCCACTATCAATTCACTCCTTTATCTTTAAATCCAATTTGTGTATGTGCCCTGCACATCAGATAAGAAAATCAGTTTCTTTTGGGGACCCAAGCCATCACTGACTTGGATCTGCCTTGTGCATCAATATAATCAAACTTTTTCAGGTGATTGATGCACTGTTGTGTGTTTAGAAACCATGTTCTAAAAACTTTAGTCTTTTTGGTTTTTTCCAAAACTCAACAAGCTAAGAAAGGCCTTAACAACAATTACATTATTTCCTTGCACAACATTAACTACTGCTTTAGGCCTGGCAGTATTAACATATTTATCCTAACAAGTATTAACCCTCTGATTAAATTTACTGTTTTTAAATGCTAATTTCTTATGAATGGGCCTCTTTACAGTTGAATGTGCTTTTTAAAAGATATGGAATTGGTCCTAACAACATTCACGTTTGTTTTATGGGTAATCAACAGTAACTAGTCTAATCAGTATATACTGATACTACTAAAGCCAGACCTTCATTAGTCTGCGTCTAGGAACCATGTTCTTTTTTTACTACATGGTAAGTCTTTTTAGCGAAGTTTTGAATTATTTCACCCTTTGAGCATTGTTCCAAATAAGTTTTACCATCCTATATTGATTTTAAAACTGTTTGTCGATGGGGTAATTGCAATCAATCTGCAAATAACAAAGCATCCACACACATAAAACCCTGATTAAACCATCTCAAAATGCTTCCTAGTCTCTTAGAGACACATATTGAGGACCATATTTCTTTTGAATAGCCTCTTGGATGTGAGCTTTTTGGACTATGTTTCTCAACTTGTTTAACAGTTTTCCTAGCAATTTTCTCTTGTTGCTTAGGTTTGACAAACTCTATCTTAGCAATACTAAGCTTAACTATTTTCTTCTCAGTTTTAGTTTGAGACACATTTTTTTCCTCACTATCTGACACCCAATCTTCAATAATTAGATAATCATTAGACTTCCTAACTACCTTAGACCCTTCTTAACAGAACTATCTGTTCTCAACTAGCATGCTTTATTAATAAAACTTATCATCTAAACTAGTAAAAAAGACAAGTCAGTTGTTGGAGGCATGGAGTTTCCTTGTAGAGGGGAACTGCATTAATAGCCAAGCCTTTCTTGCAGTTGTCAACAATCTGTCTTCTAGTGTGAGTTTTGTTTTAAGATTTTAGATGCATTTTCAAAATTGTCTACATTAAATTAATTCTACAGTCTTATTTCTTTTGAGCTATATCCTAGCTTCTTCCTAGCACTCCTGATAGCTATATCTTACATTCAATTCAAATTTTAAGAACTTTATATCTTGTGAAATAAATAGACTCATTTGCTTTATAAACTTCAAGTTTCTCTTCTAACTGACACTAACCTTACTTATATGCTCGAACCAATTAACACTCATATTCTTAAAATCTTTATGTAGGTGATCATATTGAGGATTTTAAGAGTTTAACATTTTCAAACAAGATTTGAACAATTTTGAATTGTTAGAATATATCTCTAAGTCAGAACTTGAAGATGGTAAGCCATGAGTACATAATTAGGTCTCTCTGCCTAATCAATCCAGTCATACCTACCAAGACCATCACATGACACCAAAGCTGTGGAAGTGGATGTTTCCACATGCACGGTCCTTCTTGTGTTTTCCTTGTTCTTGTAGTATTGATTTCTTGGAGCTCTACACTCTTTAGCAAAATGTCCCTTCTTGTGATAGTTGTAGCACTCTACTTTGGACTTATCAAAGCCAATGGACTCATTGCCATTGAAAGTTTAACGCTTTCCTATGGTGTATGTCTTTTAAAAATATTCTAAGCCCTCATAGTCCAACATAGCAGTGCCATCTCAAATCCATCTCTTCCAAATCATCTGGATGGATTTGTTGCAAGTCCTCATGTGCAAGTTGAGGATTATTTGGTTGACTAGCAAGGAATGCACAAATAACAGCATCACTCAAGTTGTCAATATTAGCAGCATTAACTTGAGTATTAGCAACAAAAACTCCATTAGCAGTATTAACTGCTTGAGCATACTATTAGTATTGCTATTTAATTTGTTATTTGAAGAGGACACAAAAGCCATGTTCTGTGGCTTGCACTTGAGACTAGACCGTCCCTTTGACTTCTGGTTTATACACCTTAATGTGTTGTAGAGATCATCCATGCTCATTGTATCCAAATCAGTTTTATTCCTCCACACAACAACATGTGTGTTCCACTCAGGTTACAAACTTCTTAATAGCTTTTGGTTCACATCTTCTTGTAAAATCGTTTCTCCCAAAAGCTCCAACTGACTCACATACAAGCATTTGATGCCAAACAAATTTTGATCAAAGAAATCATCTCTAAACATTGAGCAGTAAAGTTTTCATATTGCTGCTTTAAAAGATTCCTTTGGGTCTTCTTTGTAGCTGCATTCCCACCAAATCTCTTTTCTATAGCTTCCATCAATAGCTTAGCATCCTTAATTGAGTTAAACTTTAACGATATTCCATTAGGAATTCCCAACATAAAATACAACTTGTTTTCACCTCTAATCTTTTATGAGCCTTCTCTTCACATTGTAGGATGCATTACTTTCTCAACAACCTTCTACAACTTTGACTTTAGGTGTAGTGTTTCCATTCTCTAAGAAACTTCTTATAGTCGCATATCATCATCTAGATTATTATCCATTCTCATCCTCGCAGAACTCAAACTACCAGGTTTGAGCATAGAACTTTGGATGCAGCCCACCATGTGTGCAAAATCATGATCATAACTTCTAGCAAAGTTTTCTCAAAGCACCTTACAAGCTCTAATACCAAACTATTGTTGTTCTCCAGTTGTAGGATAAACCTCTTGGTTTTTTTTTTGGTGATTTACCCACTTCAATAGATCAAATTCCATAAGCTTGTTTACTGTTTATTTATATCAGATAAATATAACACAACTATAGTATAAAACTTAGTTAAGTGTATTAAAGATTATGTGGAAATCAAATCTTTTAATATTAGAAGAATTCTTAATGAAACAGAAACACAAGATCATAATTTAACAAACAATAAAAGCACCAATATTATTAAGAATAATACGAATACTCTCCTAGTAAACTTAAAGCTATGAATAACACTTATCAAATTGTAAAAACACAAAAAAACATAATAAACTCTATACACTAAGGACCTCCTTTTAGACACCAAGGATCCAGTCAATTTATAATATATTCCCTAAGACATGGAATATTCTTTATGATCCTATTCTATAAAAAACTAGATAATAATCATGTAAGTAATCTTGATCTCCAAACAATCTTTATCCTTTCTTCTTCTTTCTTATCTTTTCTCTGACAGTAAAACTCTTAACAGCAACTTTAATCTTTAGCAGTAGTAACTTATACACTAGCAGCAGCATTAACTGAGCACAAGCAGGAAGTAACTACTAAATATTTTCTTCCATCTCTACCAACAGTACTAAACTTTGACACTAGCAACACTAACTTTATACTAGCAAGTACTAATATATACTAACATTAGTAACTGTGAACTAGCAGTACTATCTTTATACTAGCAGCACTACTACTTATCATAATTTTTCATTAAATTAATAAACTGCACTACACTACCTTTAGCTAAGCAGCACTAACAAACAACCTGAACAAGCAGAAATACTAAGATCAACAAGAAGTCTATTTAATCCCAACAAATACTAGCAGTAGAAAACACTTAGCATATTTTCATGAAGTCTCTGAGCAGTACTAACACCAAGTGACAAGTATAACAAAACATTGAACAACAGTAATTCAACAACATCAAGAAGACTTTTAATCCCAACAATCCCTCCCCTAAACTGAAATTCTTCTTCAAAATCATCAAGTTTCTTCATAGTTAAAGCTTCATCAACACCAGGAGATGCTTCCAAACACTTTTCTTTTACTTCTTGAGCTTTTTTATGATGAATTAAGAAGCTGATAAGGCCATTTTACTTTCATAGTCCATCAATTTGAAGCTTCTTTTCCAACATCATTAAAAGTGTAGGTGGTGTAAGAGGATACTTTTTCTCTACCAACATGTAAATCTGTATAGACTGCATCATCAAGGAATGTACTCCACAGGAGTTATACAGCTTCCACTCTAACAATTTGCATCCTTGTTGATTCCTTCATACTGCATCTTCTACATGTGGTTCAAATATTATTTTCATATCATTCCATAACAGATAATTCATGCTTTCCACTGGTCTTGTTGATCCATATCTAGCTTTTACCAACTTGTACAAGTCTTTCAAATCTTCCCTGTTAAAACTTTTAAGCATGTGACTAAAGACCATATACATTTGAGACTTTCCATCAGCTCTTATTATTTGATAATAACTTCTCTTTCCTTCTTTGTGGATCTTCCAGTCAACAATCCTTGGAGACTTAACAGCCAAAGGTATAGCATCAATTGTTACCTCTTCTTCATCTGGAATGATTTCCATACATTATTTAAGCTATGTTGTTTCTTTATCATCATCCACCTTTTGCTTCTTTAAACTCTCTTGTATCAGCTCTTCTCCTGCTCTCTTTTCTTTGCCTTCCACCAACTCTGTTCTAACATCTTTAAATGTATTTACCCTTTTGAATGCTTTGTCAAACATCTCTTGAGTAGAATCAAAATCTTTCAACTTCAAATCATTGAGCTTGTATCCTTCCATGTTCTTTAGGTAAGTACACATTATCTTTTTCTGTTGAGCTTTTGTTGGTGGTTTATTTCTTTTCTCTTCTGCTCTTTTAGATGCAAAATGCTTTCTTCTTTTCTAAGAGTTATTGAAATAATGTAGCCTTCTCTTCAATAGACAACTCTTCTTGTTCTTGTGCTTGCAATCTTTCAGCCAACTGATAATCAACATCAATCTTTGCTTGAATATCATCCCATTCTTCAATCAAAGCAATATTGGCTTCTTTTTCTTTTTTAGCTTTCTCTCTTGCAAGTCTTTCTTCTTCATCAAATTCAGCTTGCAACTTTAAAGCAGCTTCTTCATCAAGCATGATTTGAACTTTCTTCTTCATAGGCTTTACAGGTTCTTCTATCAATATCCCTTTTCCTTTGTCTTGTGATTTACTTTTTCTCTGCAATTGTTGTGAGGATATTGTTATTGTTGATATACCCTGCTCTTTGAAGGCAATCCCTTTCACCTTGGGCTTTGTACTTTTTAATTCTTAAAGTAGTTGAGCCAAAGTGAGATCATCAGCAGTAGTTGTTGTAGCAAACACCTCCTCACCAACAGAAACATTCTCATCATGAACACTAACTAGGGTAATATCATTGATTCGTCAAATAGTATACACTTATATAGCAACCCTAATACAGATCCTAACCGAATGCCCTTGACAGGCAAATAAAGGTTCAAATTACAAAAAGGGATAAAATACACAAGATAGAATTAATTATAAGAAGATTCCAGAAGGATAAGGAAAATGAGAATTAAACAAATCAAAGGAATAAGAAGAATATTTTTAGCTTTTCCGAATAATACATAAAAGAATTTAAGATTGAGAAGATTATTTTTGGGGGAAATTAAATTTTTTTAGTTTTTATTAGGAATGAAAAACAAAAATATTTTTGGTAACCGATTACTTATCAACCAGAATTCTTTGCCAAAATACTTCTCAACCAAGAGAAATATAAGGTAGAAATCTCACAAAATAAAACACAATTTGTATATTTTTATCCGGGAAGTACTTATCCTCGGGTCGTGTCCCAACGAAATCGTGAATTGAGAATTTAGGAATAATTCGGATTCGAGTTTAGAATAGTAAAGGATATTTGATTTGTTGATTACACTACAAATTTAATAACAAGAATTAAAGAAACAATGAAATAGCACGAAATTTAAATGCACACAAACGTATTAAACGCAAGCTAAAACTGAAATTTAAAAACTAAGGCACAACTTTTAACAAATTTTATACCTAAAAATCACAAATTTAAAATGAAAATTTTAGGAAAAAGAATTAGAATTTTTTATGTATTTTTGAATTTTTTATGATTTTTCTAAGATTTAATGATTTATCAAAAATAAACTTTTTCTAAAAATTAACACTAAAATTTTTCTTTTATTTTTCAAAAATACTAGATTTAAAATGAAAATTAATGCAAAAAGAATCAAAAAATTTCAACTATTTTTCTATTTTTTATGAATTTTATAAGAAAAAGTAATTATCTAAAAACTATTTTAATTCCTAGAAAATACAAATTTAATGGGAAAAATAAAGAAAAATGGTTTTAAGAAACTAAATTGGTGCAGAAATCAAATGGATAGAAAAGCCCTAATTTTTATCAAACTATTAAACACTAATTTGATTTATTAAAACCTAAACCTAATTTTTATAAAACTATTATGAAAAATATTAAATCTATTTATAATTCTAAGAAAGACAGGGTAGATAGTGCAATAAAGGAAAGAACAAGGTAGGCGGGGTAAGTAGGGGAAATTTACACTAAAGAAGAAACGGGTGCCCCTTAACTATGAGAAAACTACCAAACAGACCCTACGAATTTGGCTTATTTTTTTGCTTATTAAAAAGTGCTTTTCAGAAAAAACTTAAAACTTCAAAGTTGTAAAACAGCTTATATCTAACAACTTTAACAAAGGCAATTCTTATTTTTAACAAAGGAATAAGCTAGAAAATTAAACACTTAGTTGCTGTCACAGAAAGTATGCTTTTGACTAGGTTTTTGGATTTGAGCTTATTACTTAATGAAAATTGAAACTAAAAGATGCTATTTAATGCCTAAGATGTGTACTAAAAGGATTTACACTAAAATTTACCTAGAGTTAACAAGATTAGAAAGAAAATTAAGATGGAAAAATGCTAAGTTTTTATGAAATGTTTTTTAAGCTTTTTTTCAAGTAAGCTAGATAGCTTATTTGTAAACTATAAATGCTGAGATTAAAGAAATAAGCTACTCTAACTATTTATAATCTACCTAGGTATAAGGATTTTGCAAAGTTTTCATAGAAATAGAAAATAATCAAAGAGTAAAATGAAAAGTCTAAGCTAATATGCTGTGTGCTTTGCTGATGTGTTTGGCAGCTGGTGCAATTGGCTTTGCACAAAGATGCAAGCTAGAATTTTCAAACTAATACTACACTAAATGCACTAAGTGAACATAGCCAAACCTTGAACTCTAAATTGCTTGTAAAATCCTAAAAGCTAAACCTATTACAGTGTAAAACTTGCCCTGGTGCTGGCACAAGACTTATAATGCTCTAAACTTTTAGATTCAAAAATCTAATTCTTAAAACCTGTTTAACTTTTGATTTTATGACCTAATACAACTGAATTAAGAGTTTAGACAGTGAATGTTTGACTTTTAGAGTTAAACATGCATAAATCCAAACACTCCCTATTGAAACTGTCCAAAACTAAATTGAGCTTAAAACCTTTCTAAAGGCTAAAACAATTTAAACCTTTTAGCTACTCTTATTTAGGATGACCTGTTTAAGCTTTTTAAACACTAACAATACTAGCTTATTTGTATGACTAAGCTAGTTACTCTTTGAGCTTATTCTATTACTAGCTATGACAGAAATGTAAATATGAAATCTAAATGAATTTTAAGATTTAGAAAACTTAGAACAATGACAACTAAAAGCTATCTAAACTAAATGCAACAGGAATAAGCACAAGTATAAGCACATATAACTGAAATAAGCTAAATGAAATACTAGGTAAATGCTAACTTGGAATTGAGAGAATTAAACCTTATTTTTGAAGAATCTTCACACTAGAGCTATCCAAGAGTAGAAGCTCAGTGTTCCTAATGGCACAAGCCTCTAAACCATAAGAATCACAATAAGCTGAATTTTAGCTTATTCACTCTTTGTTGCTTGAATATGAACTCAAATCACTTAAGAGATCATGTTAAGATGTAATTGAGGTACAATGAGTAAATGACAGCTTAAACAACAATATTTGACTGAAATTGAGCTTATAGGAGGCAATAAGCTCAAATGAGCTTATTTAGAGCTTATTTGATAAATTCGACTTAGAATTGAAACTTAAAAGACAAAAAGTCTTGCAAACTGAATTGTATTACTTGAATTAAAAGGTACAAGACTAGAAGGAAAGAGTACAAATGCTTTAGAGCTTTTTGCTAAACTTTGAAAGTAAATTGCTTAAAAATTGAAAAATTACAAAGAGAAAATTTAAAATGAAATCAACAACAGAAAAATGATGCCTAGGTGCTCTATTTATAGAGGAGAGGTGAAGGGAGGGAAAGAATTCTAGAGTGATCCTTTAAATCTCAGCCGTTGATCTCTTATAAGTCATTTGTAGCCGTTGGATAAGAAAAATGAGGTGTCCTGGCCAATGATATGTTTACACGTGTTGGCTTGTGATTGGGGAGAGTGTATGAACGAATTTGGGTCTTAAAAAGGAGCGGGGAAGGGAATTTTCGAAGTTGGGTTGTTGTAAAGATTGGGCGGGAAAAGAGGTTACGGTTGTTATGTTTGTTGCGAGTTAAGCGGGTGTTTGTTTGAATGTTTGGAAAGTGTGCACAAATGGCCCCTGCGTTTGCTCCGCCTCTTTCTAGTTATAAAGGAAGGTTTCATTTTGACAACTTCAGTCCTTGTTGTTTTCTTTGCTCTTTTCTTCTTTAATAACAACTTCCCATCTTTTGCAAATTTAGTCCTTGAATCTTTAAACTTCCAAATAAGCCTTCAAACTTTGAGAACTTGTCATTCTTGGCCCTTTGACTTTTAATTTGACTCTTGACTTCATTTCTTGCTGTGTCGGGCTGATCCGGCTTGATCTTTGGCTGATTCTTCACTCTTTTTCTTGTCTCTTTCGATCCTTGTCGGTTTTTGATCGTTTTTGCTTCTTTTTGTCTTTTTAATCCTTTCCTGCACAATTGGACACAAAAGCACACATTTTCTATTCTTTTGGCATTTTNNGTTTTATAGAGTTTATGCTACCGAATTTGTGTTGTGTCGAGTTTATACAACAAGATTGAAATCAAGGATGATAATAATCAATGTTCATGTTGAAATAAGTGATAAATAGCTTACGAATGATTAACTAGTCGCAGAAATTGATATTCAGAAGTGTATGATGTTTATCGAGTTTGTATTTTATCGAGTTTGTATTTTATCGAGTTTGATTGTATGTCTAACTGTTTGGAGTCTGAAGTTGATAATAGAATATAAAATGAATCGAGTTTAGTTTATACATAAGTTAAAAAGAATCATGGTTCATCTAGTTTGTGAAATTCAGTAAGAGTCAAACTTGGAATGGTCAAAAAGTCAAACTCGGTGAAGTCAAAAAGTAAAAATTCAGTAGAAATACGTTTGTGGAAACATGAAGTTGTTTTGCGAAAGAAATAATTTTGATGATTAATGCTTGTGATGATTAATGATTGAATGTCTGTGGAACAAAAAGATCAGTTTCTCATGTGTGGTGAACACATCAAATATTTTTGAAAAAGAAATCAAGTTTCTATAAATTCTAAACTGTGGGACATATATATCTATTAGTAATTGTTTAAGTGGACCAAGTCATGTCCGGTTCTGGCCGTTTTCTGCAATGAACAGAATGAGGAGTGAGTGACTTAATGTCCATTCAATTATTGAATTAGATATGTTTGTCTTCATTGTTTAGGATTCATGACAAAAAGTGAAAGCAAAAGTTTTTATAACTTGAATCTGTTAATCCAAATCTCAATTGTTTAAGTGGACTTAATTATGTCCCGCTTCAGCCATTTTCTGCAATGAACAGAATGAGGAGTGAGTGACTTAGTGTCCATTCAGTTGTGGGTTTGAGATTACCTGATTCTATGTTATCATTATAATGAAAGTTTTTGTCAAAAAGATTTCTGAAAAAAGTTCTCAAATTATTGTGTCAAAATGACACTCTCTCACAAAACAATTTTAAGAAGTTGAATGATTTATATTTATTTTTTCATAAAAGAGTCTTGATTAAAATCAAAAG
>BQNB010156506.1:0-10583 GCA_026074375.1 Tanacetum coccineum | reverse complement strand
ACGATAAATTAAGCAATCGAGATAAACAAACCAAACATTAGATCTTCATAAACATGGCTGATACCTTTAGGTATCAGCCAATAGTCATTATAAAAATACACACGGTTTGATATATGAACGATTGAAGTAAAGAAACCTCGATCGAACACGTATTCGGTTATGCGAAGATTACAAGAGTTTTCCTATGATCTTGAGGCTCTTTTCTGACCTTCTAGGCTCTTCTGATCGTCTCTTGGTCGACTTGGTGGTTTAGAGATTCACTTGCATACCTAAAACTGAGTTTAAGGTCGTCTATTTATAAGGTCTGAAGTCGGTGTCGATACGGCGTATCCATTGGATTGGATACGGCGTATTGGAGTTTCTTGGAGTAGGGACTATGTTTGATATCTTCCAGAATCTTCTTATATGATAAACCTTGATACGGCGTATGGAAGTTCTTGGATACGGCGTATTGGGCTTGAATACTTCGTGGTATAGGGTGAAGTGTAGGCACGGATACGCCATATCTTCTTGATGGATACGGCGTATTGAGGTAAAATAAGTAATTTCTTCTTCGTTGACCAAAGTATTATATACGGCGTATCATAGATCTGGATACGACGTATTCTTCAAAGTCAGGAAATGGTCTTTTGATTCGTCAAAGTCTTGGATACGTCGTATAGGTCTAGAATAATACGGCGTATTCGCTGTCAGGTCTGTATACTTTCTCGAACTCTTTATTTAAGCTCCAAAATGCGTGCCTTTTAGCATAACTTCACCAAGTACTCCATAATTACTGCAATTCTCAAATATAAATGATTAAGTAACAATTCTTTGCAATAATTATATAAAATAGGTTAATTATATGGGATAAATGATGCTATAAATAGACGTTATTTGATGTCATCAAATATCCCCCCACTTGAATCCTACTTGTCCTCAAGTAGACTTTAGAAAATATAAAAATGTATCCTTAAGGATATTTTTCGTTAAAGCATTTATTTGATCGATTACAAGTACACAACCAAACACCTCACGAAATAGGAAGATGAAAACACTCAAATCACTCAACTAATCTATGTGGTAACATGTAACTAATTCGTTCAATTGCTCGGTCGTGACGAGTATTCTATCATAGTGGCTAAGGATACACAATCTCCAACACTCTAAAGCCATGGAGTAAACAAGTTTATAGGTAAATATGGCTGTTTTTTTTTTGTTGGAAAGGCTTTCAGATTGATTACTCTAATAATCTTTCATTGATACCATGTTCTAGGAGGGCAAAAATAAGACCTACACATAACACTCGAATCGCCTCGGGGATAGACACATGTGGACTACTTATTCCCACTCGAAAAAAGCCTAAAGATTAGGGTCCAGTAGAGTAATATAGTGTAGGAACCTTATAAATTCACCAAAAAGTCATAAATAAACATGGCTGCTGAGACATGCTTACACTACTACGAATCCACTGGGATAGCATACACGCTCGATCACTCCCCGTTCGGTTCGAGTAAAAACAGCGGCCTATTCAGCTTGTGATGGTGGAAAGAAAATGGTTTGTTATAATAGAAATCAAGAAACAAATAGATTAAGACTAAGATACAAGTTTCTAGACACTTATTTCCCGACCGCTACTATGATAAAGACATGACTATTCACAATGTCTTGATCATTGATCAAAAACATCAACCTAAGTTGGCGTTCCCGTAACGGTCAACTTCCCAATCATCCTGATACTTTACATACTCTACCAGGCAGGCGGCGATATCTTCCACTTTGTACAATACTTTACATCGTTGATTCTTCATGTTGCGTATCAACGAATAATCGATCCTTCGTGTAATTCCTTCGGTAATGCTCTTTCGATTATCTTTAAACTTCACTTCTCATTTTTTGGGACTTTTTCTGTTTTTTTTAAATAAACTAAACATAAAATCTTGGTGTAGTTTCACCATCTTCCTGAAAATAATATCTCCGGATAATTTCTTCGATAGTTCTTCATTCTTCGGATTCACCATTAATTGTGACGGTATTAAAATCACATGAGCTTTGACTACTGATATACATTCCCATTTGCAATGTGCAAATTCCCAACCACACCAAAGATAGAAAATGACACAAGACTCCGGGAAATACAAACTTTACACTTTAAGCAACTAGCAACTGTAAATTAAACTTAATCTAACAGGGTAGGTTTAAGGTGTAAGGGTGTAACGAAACAAATATAGTTGGTGTAAGTTCCTAAAGGATTGGCTCTACGGGTTGTTCTAGTGGATCTTCACTCTAAAGATGAGAGTGGAAAAGGGTTTAACGGGAGGTTAACTAACCGGTGTAGTTAGTTAATAAACAACATGGAAAGGCGATTTGGGTGTAATCCTAAAATTTACCAATTTAAACATGTTACTCCAATTAAATCCATAATACTCATTATTGTGGTCTCGAGTGATATACAAAGCCAAGTTCTAAAGTCTACTACATCACCGGCATACTCATATTTTGTAGAATTTGGGTAAAATTTGGAAACAGAAAGGTTAAATCCTTACAATATCTAACAAGGGTTATTGTGTGTGGCTTATGTAACATGTAATTTTCACAAAATTATGCTTGAAATTTTTTTAAAATTTGAGCATATTTTAAGCATTTTAACGTTTGTGTGAAAAATTAGGACAAATAAACATTCTAATTCTATCCCCCCACTTGAATTATACAACGTCCTCGTTGTATAGATAAAACATTAAAAATACGGGAATTAAAAAGAATTAGAATGAGAAATCTCCCCTGATTTTTGCTCGATAGTGATTCTCCAATTTGCGTTTATGAGCAAGATTGTGTGTTGAACAGCCGTCTTGAAGTTTCAAGACTCCAATACTTCAGGTTCTCCAGATTTTTGAATTCTCCACCAACATTGTCGATTATTCTTTTAAGAGGTCCTGTGTAAAATAAGAAAAACGTGCTATCCTATCTTGGCGTTTTTAGTTAATTGAAAACTAAACGTAATAAACTAAATACGGGTCAGTCTGGTGAATACGCCGTATCATATTCATGAATACGCCGTATTGCCAGAACTGACAATACTATTCGGAATAAAATAAAGACTGATAACGTCCAGACAATCAATAAGCCGTATGGTATGGAGCAGATACGCCGTATTGATGTCTGGGAAGACAGATTCGATAACAAAACAAAATAAATTCTGGGTTGTCTCCCGGGAAGCACTTTTGTTTACAGAAAAGTCTTTAAGTTAGACTTGTCTTCGGCTTCTCTTCTATTCTTAGCGTATAATCTTCCATCCGTCATCCTTTTTCTGAAAAATATCTTGGTAGATTTAGGACACACTATCATCGTTTCTCTCCTAAATATGATATTCATAGCTTCTTAGAGCTAAGTATTCTTCATTTGGTCCTAGTGAATATTTTATAGCTTCGAACTTCTTGGATTTGCATATCTTTTTGTGAGGTCGCTCATCATCAACATTGTTGTCATTAAGCTTCATTTTCCCTTGTCCATTCTTTTTGTCGACATCCTGTGCGTCATAGGCTTTAAAGAATGAATCAGTAGTACTGTTGGGCTGGTTTTCATTTTTAGATTTCATCCATTTATTAGTGCTTGAAATATTATTATTTACATATCTCTTATTCCAACTTTCATTCATCCACGCGTAAAATATCACCTTTTGAGTTCTTCCATCCACTTTCTTATGGTTTTTGAATGTCGTGTGAATGCTTGATAAAAAATCATGTGGATCAATCCCCCAGTTGTCTCCTTCGTCTAACATTTCATCTTCCCCATCGTAAGATTCTGGGTAGAATCTACAAAAGAATTTCTCAACAAGTTCCTTCCAAGATGTGATTTTTCCATCTCCCTCGATCATCCACCATTTTTGAGCATTATCAGCCAGCAAGAGAGGAAAGACTTTCATTCGTAGTTGGTGGGAATCCATACCATCAACGTAGATTAAATCAACCATTTCTAGTACCTTAGCAATGTGCTCCACCACGTCTTCATTATATGTTCCGTAATATGTGCTTTTTGTAATCTATCCAAAAATTCCTTGCTGAGTTTAATGACAATGTCGTTACTAATGATAGAAAGATTTGAGTCAGTATGAGATTTTTCCACGTCTTCAAAGATTGGTTCAGTCATGATTTCTTGAGGTTCCTTCTTTAATCAAATAGCTCCGATAATTATGATCTGTTACACACGTAAAACTATCAGCAGGATTTGTTCTGAAGAAGGATTAAGATTTAAGCACGGAAATCAAATAAAAATTAAAGCCTTAGTGTTATTTATCAGATGATCGATACGCCGTATTCAATAGAAGTGAATACGCCGTATTAATCTTATGAATGAATATGCTATATTGGAAAGAAAGTTGGATACGCCGTATCCGATGGTAGTGGATACGCCGTATCTGGCTATCGACCAGAACAGTGTATTAAGAAAACAATAAAAATATTTACAAACAACTAAACAAACAAATATACACAAATATACAAATTTTACAGAATATACAAAATTATACAATAATCTAAATTACACTACTCCTAAGGGTTAGATCTAATCTAATGCTAAAAACTAAAATATTAAATAAAAATCAAGATTAATTTTCACTCTTCGGTAACGGCGCCAAAAACTTGATGTGTCGTTGTGTAGGTGTTATTTTATGAATCAAGTTTTACTATTTACTTTATGCCGACTATACCTAAAAACAACACTTTAACGGGTAGTGTACCCGGTCAAGATGTAGCTTCGTTGGTAAGTAGGGTGTCGATCACTGAGAGCGAGAGCGTTAACTCCTAATTCTATCAGTATTTTAGTTATCTATGTTAGTACTAAATTAATCTAATTTATGCAAGACCTAAGTTAAACCTAAACTAATGATAAGGGGGGTTCAGCCTGAAAGACTGGCACAGGTTTGGGTATCTAACCTAAGGTTTTAATGACAAGTGAAGCAATAAACACACACAAGAAAACGATAGAGAAGCGGGTCGGAGAACTAATGTAAGGAAAACGGATCACCCATGAATAATCGGATAAAATGTAGGTTTGTTAATTTAGTGCAATGATTGACTTATCTCGAAGGGCATATCATTCCTAGACTTAGGCGGTACTTCCTCCTATGACCTAGACACACTAATTATGTCATAATTAGATGCATCCGCATAAAGCATCCTTATGTTGATTATAATCTATCTTAGGGATTAAAGCAATGGTGATCTTGTTAAACCCTAGCTCATAGAGACTTTACCCACTAACTGCTTAATGACTCTTTATACACTAGTAGTCCACTTTTCCAACTATCCTATGGAATCAAAACGTTATTTATTGTAATTATCTAGGTTCAACGCTGCTAGTCAACACGTTTCAATAAACCAAGGCAATATCCAATTACACTCGTTAAGCCCGGAAAGCGTATCTAGACACAGACTTAAAAGGACATATTGTGATCCTATGATTCTTCAAGGTATAAATTACTGGTATGGAGAGCTACCCGGGACTCTTAGCCTACGCTCCCCCAACCAACAACGTAGTTGCAGCGCATTAATTTGTTATGACTAGACCAGTTGAATGAATAGGTCGCCTTATCTTATGACGTAAACAAGTATAAATTAAAAAACATAAACAACAATTAACGATAAATTAAGCAATCGAGATAAACAAACCAAACATTAGATCTTCATAAACATGGCTGATACCTAAAGGTATCAGCATGAGTCCAATTGTAAAATTATGACGTTTTGATATATGAATGATTATAGTAAAGAAACTCGATCAAACGCGTATTCGGTTTGTGCGAAGATTACAAGAGTTTTCATGATCTTGAGGCTCTTTTCTGACCTTCTAGGCTCTTCTTTGTCTCTTGGTCGACTTGGTGGTTTAGGGATTCACTTGCATACCTAAAACTGAGTTTATGGTCATCTATTTATAAGGTCTGAAGTCGGTGTCGATATGGCGTATCCATTAGATTAGATACGGCGTATTAGAGTTTCTTAGAGTTGGGACCATGTTTGATATCTTCCAGAATCTTCTTATATGATAAACCTTGATACGGCGTATTGAAGTTCCTGGATACGACGTATTAGGCTTGAATCCTTTGTGGTATCTGGTGAAGTGTAGGCACGGATATACCATATCTTCTTGATAGATACGACGTATTGAGGTAAAATAAGTTATTTCTTCTTCGTTGACCAAAGTATTATATACGGCGTATTCTTTAAAGTTGGGCAATGGTCTTTTGATTCGTCAAAGTCTTGGATACATCATATAGGTCTAGAATAATACGGCGTATTGGCTGTCAGATCAGTAGACTTTCTCGAACTCTTCATTTAAGCTCCAAAATGCGCGCCTTTTAGATAATCTGCACAAAGTACTCCATAATTACTTCAAATAACAACTTTAAGCAATCAAGTACCAATTCTTGCAATAATTATACAAAATGGGTAATTTACATGGGATAAATAATGCTATAAAAGCGACATTATTTGATGTCATCAACAGTGTTATTCATGTGTTTCACAACACTTCTGAAATTAGTTAACACAATCACATGACACAAGACGCGAACTAATCTAAACAATTTATTAAATATGTTTGAAATGGTTCTTAAAAACCGGATTTTCCTTTAACAATTTTATGAAATACCTTTGATTGCAATTAAGACGAGGTTAAAGACAAAATAAAGCATGATCAAATAATAATCCAAACATATAAAAACAAACAATAAAGAATTAAAACACACAAGACACTCCTAAAATTCATTCAACAAAGATGCATAAAGATAATCCAAATAAATATCCAACATTCAATCTTAAATTATTACAACCCAACATTGTTCAACAAGAAAAGACCATAAAGAGTGCGAGAATTAAATAAGGACAATCAAGAGGAGCCATCATGAGCGGGGTCGAGGCGGTACTCGTAGTCGAGGGGCATGTGTCCGTGGTAGCCATAGGGAGGATAGTGTGCCTCGCGCCCTGGGAACGGGTCGATCTGAAGATGCGGTTCAAGGTTGTCACGAGTGGACATGTACTAAAACTAGCAGACGGTGTGGTCATACATCCAGTTAGCTCGCTGGTTTTGAACGGTTATCCAGCTCTCCACTTATCCCTAGCGGTTATCCATTTGATCCATCAATAAACCTTGACGGAACTGTCAATCTCCCATACTCATGTCCTTATATGCATTGCAGACCCACCAGCCTCTTCTTTAGCCACCTCCTCGGCCTCATCATCTCCCTCAGCCTCTCGTACTACGGGCCAATAAGATGTCTCATTATGTAGCTCTATAACAATTCCCATTGCGATCAATGACTTCTTTTGAAGATATAAGGGTGAGGCTCACACTCAATGCATCTATTATCTCACTAGTCAACAACCTATAGGATCAAGCAATCCTAGTTACAAACATTCCCCCACTAATCACATTTTTCTCCCTACCCCCTATAGATATTTAGCCAACCAATAGGGGATATTGCAAACAACCCTGGGGCGTAGATGTAGTAAAGGTAGAAAAGATCAATCTCAGTGATCCTTTGGGTTGAGTCCTTCCTTCCTAAAATGGTTGTTGCAATGCAACGATAGGCTAGCTTAACCCTAGGATCCCTAACAGCTGACACACTCATTTTTTCCACAACAAAGTTTCCATCCTCAATACTTGGCCAAAACTCCATCAGTAAATGATTTGCCTTTACGGTCTCAGCCCTACGCAATTTACTTAGAGTGTTATCTTCCCTAGATTGATCCTCGGAGTATAGACCAATCCTCTAACCAAGTTCTAAATGGAAAATCTTTCTTTCCTCACCTCTCAATCTAAACTTAACACCCTTGTGCATAGGATCATACCTAAAAGCGGTTGACTCAAACTCAGTTGAAGCAAAGAATTTACGAACAAGCTTACGATAAACACGTTTGTTGATTTGGAAAAGGTTTGCCCATTTAGGGTCGGAGAAAGGATCAGAGTGGATGCTCTCGAAGAATCTCCTATTAAGTTTATGGCTGGCAAGGAATTCCCAATCAATAACATTTATGGGGTGGATGGGGCGTGTTGCAAGAGTATCATGATGCATTTGTTAAACATCATTATCAAAAGTACCAAATCCATGAACCCTTTCTTCCAATGAGATTTCACGAGAGGTGAAGGATTGGCCCCTTGTGTTCCTAGGTCTTTTGCTCATAGTCTACATCAAAACCAATACAAAGACGAATTGAACTAGGCCATTATTTTCTCATAATGTATGCTTAGAGGGTCCAGATGGCGTTAGGATATGGTTTTGACGCCGTCAGGATAACAACCATTTGAAAATGGATTACGAGGAAAAACTAAGCTATTTTCCGATAAACCCGTTGCCAAACACCCCCTTAAGATCAGGCCCTCAATGAAAAGTTCAAAAATCATGGCTTTTTGACCTAAATCCGAGTTCTTTTTGTCAATGTGTTAGAATTAAGCAATTATATACCCTAATTGACCATTAATTACTTAGATTGGTGCACGATTATCCCCAACTTTGATCAATTAAAGTAGGGTTTTTTAACAATTGGGGCTAAAATCAAAACCGAGCAATGTTAAGAGTAGATTAGATGGGAAGTGAGGTTAAAGGGAGAGTGGGAGGAATTACTTACCAACTAGAGATGACTATCCTTTAGGCAGAAAGATTCAAGGCGAGGGTCGGTTATGGTGTTTATGTTGGAAATCATTATCTAAAATAACCTAGTATTCCATTAATATCATACGAGCTACGCAATGAAATAAAACTCATATAGCACTTATAATTAACATAAACAAACGTAAAATAAAAACATAATGAATAGCAACCAAGCTACGTGAATAACTGAAGACTTCTTCGAGTGCACGCATGTGTGTAATACATGCGAAACCAAAACCCCTCAAGTTACTAAAATAAGTAACCTCTACGTGTATACACACTACACGTCAACCAATATCACCTGAATGCTAGTTCCACAACCAACGATCAAATGAACACTAGAAGTAATCAAAAAACCCAAAAACCCTAAAGGGTTGTTTGGTTTTTTCCAATTAGGAGAAGAGGGAAGAGAGTGAGGATTATTATAAGCTCTAGGATCCTCCTTATATAGTAGACGATTTTAGAGTTTACCTAAAATACATAACTTGTAGGAAAAGATAGCTCAAAACCCAACCCATTCACCCCTTGGGCTATGGATCTGGTCGAAACCCACCATCAACACCCTTGGTGTTGACTTTTTGACCTTTCCTTTATTTATGAATAAATACATTTAATTACTCATTAATTAAAAAACCTTATAGTTAATTATTCGTAAACAAACTAATTAACGACCGTTAGTGTTCCATTGTTGATTCATATAATAATATAAATAATAAATATACAATTATATTATTAACATTAATAGAATGATACATAAATGTATAACGTGTGTGACCCCGTAGGCTCACGTATTTCTAGCCGTATAAATATTCATATGACATGAGCACAAACCCAACAGCTCCCACTTACGAATGTCTCATTCATATTATATAACATAAAAACATTGACAAATAGTCTAGCAACATCATCAATGCTCTTAGAAATACCTGAGTTTGCAGTTTTTGGAAAACAACTCAACCTTCTATGGATTCAGTTAGTCATATCCCTTTGTTTTAGATACAATGTTAAATATGGATATTGATCAATAGTCATTTCATAATTTAACGATTCTGTTTCTCGCATCTGTATTGATTCAGATCACCAAATGTAAAAAGAATCATCTTAACTACACTTTGTGCTCGACCAAGCAAATATCTGATCAACCCAATGAGGGGCCCAGTAAGTATCTAATTCCCAAACACGTGTAGGAACAAATTCTATTTTGACTACAAGTGTCTGTCAAGTACTTCAAAACACTTCTGAAAATAGCCCTTATAACTACCTTTTAACAGACTAGCGGTAGGCTTATCATCAAGAAATGCTATCCCTACATGCAAAACCCACTTGCATCTCAAGTCTAAGGATAAACATAGCTTTCACTATGTGTGTAATATACTTAATGACGCCGCTCCATAAAGTGATTTACACATGTGAGGTATGCAATATTCAACCTTATTGAATAACATGTGAAGCTGGCATAATCATCTTTACGTATTCTCCAGAATACAACCAGACACTCACATTTACCTTGTCTTAACAATATTCCCATATTGTTAACTGGTAATGAACATAGTTTAAAATAAATAAATGTATTAAAGGATTTAAACATGCAAATATAGAACACTGTAGTATAAATGAAAACGATCATACCACGTATGTCAATTCATTGTTTAATACAACTACTTACAATTCCATTATCCAAATACCAAATAAGATCAGTGCATGATGATCCTAGTTAAGTACTAATGTCGTATCGACAACAATCACAATTAGTGGTAAGGCATAGGTTTCATAAACATATCAACTAGGTCATGATCTTGTAGGACTTTAAGAATACTTATTTAAAAAATTTATGAATAGTGAAGTACTTTAAATAATTATGATGATTGTTATTTTGCATGTGTGTACTCACTTATAAGTATTACTTATATGAGTCTAGTCACATCACTTTCCATAAGATGTATGACATACACAAAATATC